>JAQIXX010001609.1:0-31816 GCA_034700605.1 Willowsia nigromaculata
TTAACTATGGATTCTATTTCTCAGTAACTCTCTGTCACATGAAATCTGATAATCCGAAATAAAGTTGCATAATAATAAAAAAAATTATTCCTGGCGTTTTTCAAGGTTTAATTGATTTCTGTAAAAATATTGTACAGCACAATGTTTTAGGAGATACACTTAACTTGACATTCGATTGATACTCAAACAATATGATGTCTTTTAGGCATCTGCAAAGTGTCAACCAAAAATGCATTACGAGAACTTATATCAAGATTTTTGTGTCATGCTTTGATGATAAATATTGAAGCTTTTACAAAGTGCGGCGAAACTATGAAGAAAGTTTAAAAAATGCTATGTCTATGTTTTAAATTATCAATCTTTTAATAAAATCATTTAGTATATCACGTGTTTCAAAACATAAACTATGCTCAAGAATTTAATCTGTACCTTGCTAAAAGTTAGAATTATTGATGATGTGATGAAAGTTACCACAAACTTCTGATTGCAAAAATAAAGTGGTTTCATAAGAGGCGTTTATGTTGATATAACGGTTAGTTCCCTTCATGTTTTGCTTTCTATAATTTTTGTAGACATTTATAACTTCGGTAAGCGATCAAAAATATTGATTTGTATCAAAATAAAAAATTACGTACAATAAATGGAGATACCCGATTGTGAAATGAATCCTCACACTCAAACTATTTGTTGTTGGTTATAAAGCATAATCATAAATAGATATTATTAGTAATACCGTAGTAGCATATCTTGCACAATGATGTTCCAATTCCAATAAGAAAATTATTAAAATCTGAATATTTGGAAATTACTGAAATGTCGGAAAAATTTTAGAAGAAAACATTCAACACCTTAAAATTTTTATTATATAGTTTTGCGATATATATTATTGTAGATGAGTCGGTGTGGAAATTGAGATGAGCATTCCTATTTGACATATTATTTTGGTTAATTGATTATCGATGAACTGGTAATTGAGAGTGCTGCTACTTAATGACTGTTTTAACTACTATTTTTGACAACTTCATGATTGAAATTTTATGATTTTCAAAAAAAATGTTTAGGATGAAAGAAATCTGATTCAAAGTAAGCATATCTTTGAGTAATTCAATCAAATGCATTAATAAATTGCAACATTTTATGCCTTAGGTTGAAAGATTTGCAACAATAAAAGTAGAGAGAAAGCATCCTATTGTGGTTTGGTTCGTGTTAGAATTGCATTCACATGATGATAAAACGAAACCACAAAGGGGAACTTTTAAAATATGTATGTACTCCAGAAGAAGTATTTTTGCCAAATTTCTTTATATCCAGGTTACAGTTCATCCTCCAACTCATAATCGAGATGAGATCCCCCTGCGTGTCAATCTCAATACGAGCCTCCTGTGCCAAAGCCATCTGGTGGAGAGTGAGAACCAAGATGTCGAAATGTTTCGAAAGCATCATATGTCTAACTGCTAATTCAAACACATGTCTTCCAAAAAATTATTGACTTTCTCATTTTCTATACTAAAACGGATTGTGTTTAAAAATATAGTTCGTTAAAGTATCGTGGAAGACACGTTAATTTACGAAGTTTAGAATGTAATACTCTGAGTTTGTCATTGTACCTCAATTGTTCTCTACTTCAGTTTTTGTGCCATGCTATTACGGCTGAAAATCCCAACGCACCTGTTGTGAAATTATGTAGCCAATAAAGTGGCTTTTAAAGAAATGGCGTCAAGTTGCTATAACTCAATTATATGTGTTTTTATAGAACATGCTGACGTTTATCAGCAAATAAATGCATGGTTAAATATGTAAATATGGACTTTTAGAGTAAACGGAATAGCAAGTGATGTAGAGGGTCTACTGTCAAAAGATTCAAATCCCTTTGAATCGTGTACCATTTGATTCAGACATACTGTTATAAAATACCATTTGATTCAATATGAGCTTTGAATCAATTGGTCGTAAGATTCAATGATTTTTCGAATAAATGACACTTTTAATCAAAGCAAACCAAAAATTTACAAACTATAAATTCTTCGGTTGCCTACCATAAATTCATTATCTTTTGTATTCGTCAGGTGTTAATTATGCAACTACCAAGCACACGCATTTGCACATCTTGTAGCATTCCTCTAAAAATTGAACCTTTCCAATCGTCTCTTTGTAAATTGAAAGTTCATTTAGTTTGTGAATTTCTTCCCCTCACACTTTTCACATGCTCAATTGTTTCTCCTGAAATCTTATCTACTGTCCACTTTTTACCCGTTTCCGAACACAACTCGAAAGAAACATCAACTTCTGAAACTAACAATTAATCAAGGACTGATTAATTTCGAACAAAACTCCCATCAAAATCAAGCACGCACCAAACCTTCACCTTCTTTGAAGGGAAACCACCAAACCAGCAACAACAAAAATAATCCTTAAAATATCTATAATGGCATTGAACGTTTGTAGTAATTATAGAAATTTGTTTGGCGCACAAGTTGCGCAACAGAAAACAAGGCTGCATCGCCCCTATAATTCCTCCATAAAATCGTTAACTGTAACGCTACGCTTGATGCTGCAACTTTGTATTTAAATGCCTTATATAAATTGCTAAATATGCAAATATAAAGGCTTTAAATTTGATGTAAAACAGCTAGGAAATCTTTAAATCTGAAACCGAAAAGCTCAAGCCCTAAAAATTTAATATTTGCCATACCAAAAAAGTGTCTGAGAACATTCTTCTATTTAAGGACTGTTTGCGATTTTATGAGTATGATTTTTCCACAGTTAATTACCAAAGTATCAGTAAAAAATGGAATTGTTGATTACTCTTCATTCATTTGTTCTTACTAAATAGATCTCTATACTACCAAAATTGACGCCGCCAACAGATCATTTTGCAATATAACTAATTATGCTAATACATTACTGTAACTAATCATGAAACGCTATGTTTCCAAATCATTTCTAAAAAATCACCCAGACATGCACAAGAAAACTTAATGAGACCGATATCTCTTTTCTTTCTTCAAAATATTGAAGCCTTTAGAATTTTTTTGCTTCTTTACTACTGGCTCGACATTGTACGGCAGACTTTGCCCCATATTGGGCATTACGCAAGGTTCCATAGGGATCAACTTACAAATACACGTTAGTGCATATCGACTAAACTACTGACTCAGTCTTAACTATGGCTTACACCACGAAGGTGGGAGAGGAATATATTTGGCATCGCTATTATGATTAATAATACGTAATGTTTCTTATGAACAATCAATCAAGCCCAATAAATTAACTGAACGTTTCCAATAATTTTGATGGGAAAACTTTTCTTTAGTAATCGCACTCACCCAAGATTTTATATTGTGGTAAGCTAAATGTTGAAATTCGTTTTTTCTGTAGCTTATTGATAGTGAGTGAAAGTTTTCATACTACAAATCTTAATGTCTACTAAATCATGACTGATCTCATTCGTTCATGATTAAGTTGGCATCAAATCTTTTTACCAGATTCCATAGAATAATTTATCCATGGAACTTGGATCTGCAAAGGTCCTGCCTGTCATGCTGTGACCCTTTTTCAAATAGGAATGCATTTTCCACGTGAGATCCAGAAAGCATCCATACTTGGGTAACACTAAAATACGATGTAAAAATAAGGATTTGCAGCAAGAACCTGGTGAAAATTCGATAAAATCCATGAAATATGAGCAAAAGTTTATCAATAAGTTTCGCATCGCTCACACCTACTGTTTTTGAGCTAGAAAAATGAAATTTGTCATGAAGGTGTAAAATTACAATTGTATTGTATTGTATTATATTGTATTGTATCTTTATTTACGTCTTATTCAGTGACAACAAATAGCTGATTTCCAACCAAAAGACAGTAATAAATGCGAACATAGATATTTCTATAAGTATTCAACATTTCACGCAGATTCCAATCCATAATATTATAGTTAGTCCAGATTAACGAAGCTGAATCGCAACCAAAAATCAGTCATTAATTAATAATTATTCAAAAATACAATCAGTTATTGGAAATACAGCCGCAATCATTAAATTCATGAAAACACAATGTACAATCATCCAAAATCAAAAGACAAAAAAATGGCAGATATGCCATACAAAGCATATGCATAGCATAGCATAGCATAGCAAAACAATGTTTTATTGCCACAGCGGCCGTTGAGAGTTAAAAGGTGAAGTGGAGCTACAGAATATTATTCCCAATAAAAGTTGTCAAAATGACGACCAAGATTAGCACTTACGAAGCAACAATATTTATTTACACATTTCCACTTCCTTCTTTTCCCTTCATACGAGCACATCCACACACACGACAAAAACAATAATGGTCCTGAATGCTACGTTATACAGCTGCTTATTATGTCATACCGGCTATTTTATACATGGATTTTGCGGAAATTGAAAACGACCCAATGGTGTTTCGAACAGAAAGTTATTTCATTCTCACCCATTCCTGTCAAATGTCTCAGCCTTGTAATCCCTGAAAGCTATTCATTTCCACACATATGCACACACCCAGACTATAAATGTGGCTGGAGCTGGAGATGAATGCTGGTTTGGCGGAAAGCTAAAAATACGACATATAATCCAAGTCAAGCAAAACACATAAGTGGTGAGTAAAAACTTGGCGTAAGTGTTTTGAATGTAATTCATGCCTTGAATGAATTTGTTGAATTTGTTATTTGCAAACCTATATCATGGTCTATGAATAATGTGAGATCCGTTGATTTAAAGTTTATGAGCCATGTATTTAGTCCTTATATTTTAGACTAGTTTATTAAAAAATATCCTTTAAAAAGGACCAATGAAATGAATAAATACAGGACAATTCATGTAAAGATCGTACCAGTCTAAGTTTTGCAGGGAGAGAATTAGAGACTGACAGACAAACACGACAGTAACCTAGCAGGTATCACTCAGTTACGTAATTGCGTGCTCACATAACTCAATGCAAATGCAAGCAACGAGTTTTAGCGTGTAGGGGGTGTGAGTAGAATGACAATTGTGTCTTGCATTTGTGTACCATATTAATGTTTTGGAACTGGCACTCTCCCAGCATCATAAATAATTATTTTATTTTTCATTATTATTTTTTCGACAGAAAGTCGAATGAATTACGACGGCTATGTCTTTTGACTTCAAAGTGAAATCAGGCGATAATACGAAAATGTGGTCATTCACATCATCAAAACCGGCGTGCTGTCAACTTCCTTTGTACAACATACACTTTTATCCCAACTCACAATGTAATCCATCGGCTTAACATATCTTATAGTCTATCGAACATGCAATCTGCTTATGACACACAAACATAATATTTTAGTAATAATGATCAAACGCAAACACAGTTTTGTGATAAATACACGGTACTGACATCCAAGCAAGAAGTGTGCAGTTACAGTACTAGTCCTTCAAAAGAGTAATGAGTTAGGCAAACTTCAAAGGTCAATAAGGTATTGGACAAGTCAAATGAATCAAAGGTTTTCGACACGTATCTAGTTTCCTTTTTTTGTAAAGTAAAATAGGAATTTACCTCTAAAGAAGGACATCTGACATGATTTTTTCCTTTGATTAACGAACCCAAGCGGTGGACAGTGCGCTCACACTCACATGTAATGGCAAAGTTTACTAGAAAAAGGGGAACAGTTAACAAGTAATTGTGCAACTGAAAAGGAAAATTATCAATGCATAGCATGTTTCCATATGTGCTCATCGTACACCAATCTACTTGAGTAAATCTACTCTCTGCTTTCTTCTCAGTTTGTGTGAAATTCTTGTCACATTTTATGTACTTGTTGTTTTTATCTACATTGTTAGAACTGTGCTTCCAATGAGGAAAAATGTGAGCTAAATAAGAGATAACGTAAAAAAAAATAGAAAAAAGAACAAGTAACAGCAGAGAACAGTCAAAAATACAAAAGAGGTTTAAGTGTATTTTACTTTCAGTTAATCTCTCAATCAGTAAAAAGTGTAGACGATAGGGAGAGAGAGAGAATAGTTATATTTGTTGTATTAGTGCGATGTACGGGGGAAAGGCAACAGCCAAATCCAATTTTTTCTCATTAGGTACAACTTTCTTCTTCTTTTTAGCAACTTATTTCTGATGTAGAGCTAAGTGGATGGTCGTTTCCTGTGAGGCTGTCGTCTACCTCTTCCTGTACCTTGTAGAGCTGTGTATGCACATACTTGGTCATATTGTAAGTCATACAAGGGAAAGTCTGGTTTCTGTGGAAATGGTGGTGGTTGGAGTAGTAGCTGGGAAGTAGAAAGAGGAGAAACACACACACAAAGTTGGAGTATTTTCTCAAGTGAGGCGAGAAGAAGAAAGCCGGACATGAGACACAATGAAGACACCATTCACAGAATGAGTGTCACTTGAAGTAAGGAAGTTGGTGATGCGTAAGCCAGTACTTTTCTTCACTCCTCTTCTCCTTCTTCTTCACTTGTTCCTTGCCACTAAAGAAGAGTTACATGGCCATGGCAGAAAAACACCAGGGATGTATTTATAAGCCATTACATATTTTTATACTAAGCAGTGCCTTATGGATATGTGAGGGAGATCCCTTTGAATCTATGGAAGATCGGTGGGCACTTTTATATTGCTTGAAAATTGAATAAGCACTTTTTACAATGCTCTTATTGTATGTACTGAGAGTAACCAAGAGAAGATGCCAATTTCTCCTTCTTTCAATGGATGTCTCCTTACTGACTGAATCTATTTCACACGCAGTATTAGTATAAAAAAGATTTCGACTTGGTTTCGTAGCCTTTCTTTTCCCATCTCTCCATTTACAGAAAGATACACACCACATTACATATCATGATAGGGCATTGACGATGATGGAAGTGTGTGGCAAAAGGAACAAGAGAATTTTTTTGAAAGTTACATAAGCGAGGAAAGCGAGGCAAGCATAATTCCAACTCCTTAAAAGCGCTGAAAAACACACACACACACTAACGAAAACAGAAAGAAACGAGTATAAAAAGAGGGAGGTAGAAAGGGGCAGCGTAGACATGTTGTTGACGACAGCAACAGAAAGTCGATTTTTTTCTGGTACATAATCAACAAATCGGTACGTTCTTGGACAACTTTATATAGATGGATATAACGAGAAAAGAGTTTGTACTGTCGTTTCCTGTTCGATTGCTACCTATGCTCATTATAGGTTCTGCTATATAGTAATGGTGGCCATGGCATGGCGTCACCATAATGCCCTTTGGTGTAATCAGAGGGGTCCACCTCTTTTGTTACTTGAGTTTAGTTTTTTGTTCCTTTCTCACATCAATATACATAATACATATTTCGGACGAAGATTTCCCCTTTGGATCAAATAATAGTTAGAGTATGTATATCACGGAGTATGTATGCATGTATATGTACAATTCCTATGCCAACGACCTTTTTCCCAAAACTGAGCTTCAATTCAATAAGAATTATCGGAGTGTTGTGTGCTCATTCAATTTTTCCCTGGTCCTTTCGCAAGGGACTGTGTATCCTGTCACTTAAGTCAAGATAAACCCTCTCTGATAATTTCTTTTCCCAGGCGAGTCTTTCTTCTAATATTGTTTCTATCGGTTCGGTCGAAGGAACGGAGATCTCTTCTCTTTCTTCGTTATCTGTCATTTATGCTCTACATCTTTTATTCAACTTTCTAATTACGTCCTCTCTGGCGATAGCTTAACTTCTTCAAGTTGCATACAGGTATTGATACTATCACAATAAAAAACAAAAAATAAAGTTTCATTGCAAATAATATCTATTGTGATCTTCACCGATTCTAATGAAAAGTTTTTCCATTGACAGAGTTGGAAACAATCATAAACAGTTTATTATTTTTTCACGAACGAATTTCCATTGAAGAGGTAGATGAAATTTTTTTGTGAGCACTGGTTTCCACGTATTTCAAAACGCATATGCTCATTTATGAACAGTTAGAAACTTACTCATTTTCATAACAACATGATGAATAGGTAGATACGGATGTATCAATTCTTTTAAATATTTTATCATAGGTTTTAGCAATCAACGTTGTATACGTGTGATTAAAGTTACTTGTGTATGTTGGGAGTGCTAGGAAAAGGTGGATATTATGTGTTTGAATACTCCGTTGTAAAGACTTGTCATGAAAGAAAATCTAGCAGTGGAAAATACACAAAAGTGATAAATCACTTTTTACACGACGGTGGAGGTGATTAACAAAATTTATACTTTAAAAAATATTATGCGTTACACAAATAAAAATTGGTTTATTTATATATAAGCCGTATAAAAAGCTATTTGGCTGAACTGTACAGTACCAGATAAAGCGGAACAAACAATTGCTCAGTGGTGAGCAGAAGCGCAATTGAATAAAAAGATTTTCTATGCGTACTCACTTGTTGTGAATACCGCTCACTTCATTGTGGAGATGTCATTTCACGCAAGAAGTAAGAGTGTATCTCTTCATTATTCTCCCTGACTCAATAAAAAACTGCCAAGGAGATATGTTTGGGTATTCGTCCAACTGCCTATTGAAATCCAGCCATCCGGTTAGCTCTTCTCATCCAGATTGAGATGGTTTCATTCAAGTGACTCCTCTCTTTTTAAATGATTGAAGTGGTTCCCTTTGGACAATCTAAATGGCTTTTCATACACTTCCCCCATTTCATTGAAAAGGGACATCAAGAGCACTGGTCATAGAAAGAAAATCATTTAAAGTCCATTTGAAAGAAATCATCCATTTAAATATGTATTAAAAGGGTACCACTGGTATGCAGTGCTTTACTACTAAACTACACTGAAACGAGGTGAAATATTAAGCCATCAAAGGGACAGTCATCATCAAGACCATGGAGTTGTTTATGTGAGCATCACAAGTAAATGATACAATGACATTAGCTTGTGCATACCCTGGCATTCCATGCTTCACAAAAGGTTATTGTACTTTGCTTTCATATACTTACATAAGACGAATCGCATCGTTTAGCAGGTCAACAAGTAAAAATGTGAAAGGGTTCACTTTTATGGTCTTATATGGCAGCCCCCTCTGGATTGATTGTTGCTGTTAATGAATAACTGAAAGGATTATGCAATACACGGTAGTTGTAATGGAGAAGCTTTTTTCATCTTTCTGGTATTTTCAAATAGTTTGAAACGTTGCATTAAATTTATTAACGATCATAACTTATGATATTGTTGTTTCTGTCCATATGTCCGTCAATTTGCTTTAACACTGCATTTAGTTCAAAGGACCTAGGCCATGAAGTGTTAATAAAATGGACTAGGCTAAAACTAAATTCTTTGATGTAATTTGAAACAAATAATTTAAATTTTTAACTAATGGGATGTTTGTATGACCCCTTGACGTTTTACCTTATGGCCTTTGACCCCTTCGACCTTCTGACCCCAAAAACAGTAGAAAGGGTGTACGTGTACAATTTTGAGGTCAAAGTGACGGGAGTCTAATTTACTCTTTATTTGCCTATTTCTCGTTGTATCTTGTACATAGATCCTTTCGCTACTTCCTTAAACCGGTTTCTTTTATTTTATCAAACGCTGTCAACCTTGATTTATTCATTGAAAAGTATGTGTGTTGCAGTTGTCTATTAATATTATCCTCATTAAGTGTGTACTTTTGTGAATAATTTATGAGTAATGGAGCAAAGTTGAAAGGGACTGACATTCATTCAACCATTCCGTATTATTCCAACAGTAAAAATAAGCAACAATGTTCACTTTGATGAGTTGTGATTGTGAGGGACGTCAGAAAAGTATGGAACAGTTTCAACTGAAGAAATTGTCTCGTCATCATCATGATGATGTTGCTGAAAATGGTCTATGATATCCTAACATATAACATAAACTAATAGAAAATAATAGGTAAAAACGTTGAAGGTCTTGAGAGGTTTCCTACAGCAAATAGCTCACTGCTAAAGCAAAAACCAAAAGTGCATTCTATGCCCACCTTTCCATGTCTAGCCAAACTTGGTCTTTGGAGAATAACAATATTTGAATCTGTGTGTGAGTGCGTACCTATACGTACACAGTCTAATGATACCAGATAATTGTAAACTTTGGGGAGAAATTGTTTCCAGCTCCAAAAAAAGATTCACTTCCACTTTTGCCCCTCTCCGTTAATTTAGAGCTGATCAATATAAACAGTTAAGCGAGACACTTAAGTTGGTCTTTTGACTTTGGATGTTAAAAAACGTCAGAGCAACCTGTACCGTGGCGTATCTCAGCTTATGTACATAAAATATATTCGTTATTCCTGTCGTATTTTCGTATCCAATCAAAATGATGCGTACACGGCCAAAGTTGTTGAAACAATTCATGCTGGAATGGGAAAGCGGAGAGAGGATGAGGAGGGAGAACAAGACGAAGAATTTTTTTTGTTGCAACGTACGTACGTTGTTAGCAAAGAAGAAGTGTGCAGTTTATCTGATCATTAAGGATGCTCGTACGGAAACAACTTGAGTGAGTTCTTTCCAATAGCTTCTCTCCCATGAAGAAAGGTAACATTTTCCCAGTTTTGTACTCCACGTCGAAAAAAAAATCTTCATTTAACGTATCAAGCGAAAATGCACATACGCAACAGACAGAGAGAGATAGCTAATGAACAAAGATGGAGAAAAAAAAGGAAATATAAGGTTGCTTTTGGTTCTTTTTCAATGTATTTTATTCCGTCTCGGTTAGTATTGCCGTCTACTATGAGCATTTTCCTTCCCTCATCCCAAGCAAGAAAATTTTCGAAGGAATTCAGTAGCAACAGCATAAGTAGGAGCTTACTAAACTAAATATCATCATCTACCACCACCGTCAACAGGGACGACGAAGTAAATAAATGAGGAATTGGTGAGTGAATGTTGGCTCATATAAATAGTCTTAGAAGACAGAGATTCAAGTAAATGCTTGAGCTGCACAAGTAAAAAAACGAGAAGAAGAAGAAGAGGAAGAAAGAGAAAAAAACGAACGAAGTAACCTTTTCCCTTCGTTTTTATGTACCAAGTTGAGTATCTGTAAAATGGATGATGATGCAGTAAAGAGATTCATCTCAGTCCATGTAATTAAGTTTGTGTCAAGACAAGAGAGAGAAGTGGAAACGCATGAAGAGAAAGCAAAGCATGTCTCTCTCGCTCTATCTGTTTTTTAGCTCCTTACCACTTTTCTACTTACTTTACTTTGGTTTACTAACCATATTATTGTGAAAGATTTTTATTCTAGCCATACTACTCTATATAATGGTGCTGATACGCTGATGATACACGCTTGAGAGAAAAAAACGGTACATATCGTATTTTACCATCTCAGTCATTATGGCCTATTGTGAAATGTATATACGTACATCACATTCACCACCGTTATAAGTATTGCACCCTATTTTTGCACGGCAGGGTCTTCTATTTATGGGGAAAATCAAAGATTTCAAGAGGCACAACCATTATTATCGTTCACGCTGACAATCACTATATTTATATGCAACTTTGTGGCAAATAGTTTATTCGACATGCGATGCATAGACGCATTGGAATTCATCCTTGCTGTTGTTTTGGTAAGTGCTGGCTTTCAGTCAAACATAAATATTATGATATCGTCTATAGTCTCGATTTTTTATGTTCTTGTACATATTTATGTGTTTGTGGCTCGCATTCCATATGACAGGGGGTGCAGTAACCCTCTCGTCTTTCTCTCTCCTGCTTTCTGAGCAGAGAAGACTGAGATGTTACTTCCACCAAGTTATTTCTGCTTTTGATCGTATGATGTTGTGTATTATGTCAACATCTGAGGAGAAAAGCATGCTTATTTACTTGCATAGCATATCATCTATTAACTCCCACTGTCTCCATCGTCATTTAGTTATGTAAGGTTTGTCAGCGTTCACCCTCAGCAGCAGCGGAAAGCAAGCTCTTCCTCTGCGAGGGAGTCGTTATGAAATACTAGGCAAACTAAACACATGAGACCACCACCACCACCACATGCATAAACAGTGAAAGGGAATGAGACACCGCAGAGTACTGGTTTATTTGTAGTATGTATGAGTAGTGTGAAGGAAGACGAAATAGAAGACGAAGAAGAAGAAATAAATAGTGGAACAGTAGAGTAACGAAGAGCCGTAGTTTTTAGAGTGCACTTTGGTTGTGACGACAACGACGAAGACAACGCAGGGTGTATGCTGATATGTCTTCATACAAAAGCTAGTATAGTATATGTGCCCACTACTCACTCCTCAGATAAGTTTGTTTACAGAAATTATTTTCCCAATTTGTTAGATTTGTGGGAAAAGCTTGACAACTCAAGGAAAAGTACAACGATGACAACTCATTGAAATGCTTATACCTCCTGCTGTTGTCTCTTTTCCACTATAAGTACGCCAGGATTTCATGAGAGACAGAGAGAGAGGGAAAAGTACTAACTTCTCTTCTCCCACTTCATTCGTTAGTTCCCTTGTGACTCTAACCTTTCCCTCTCTGTCTCTCCATCATGCATGTTTAGAGCGTATGTACATGAGTATGTATACATGGATAAATATTATATAATATAGCTTGTTTGGTTTTGCCGGTACCAGATCCCTAAATCAAATCAACTTGTGTTTTGGAAGTGGAGACAAGGATTGTCATGAAGAGAAGTCTCTAAATAAAAGGCTTTCACCAGAGCCATCCCTCTGTGTTTATGCTTATAGCGCGACACTAGACAAAAACACATACAAACACTTTTCTAGAGACACGAGAAAAGCTGAAGAAAAAGAAGGAAAAAAAGAAAGGAGGACGATGATACCAAGGAACAATTCAATATACGTACTCACTTGTACAAGAACACAAAAACTTGGGAAAACTTGAAGGGCTATAAGCTCCTGCTAACAAGTAGGCACATTGTTGCTACATGATGATGACTCTGTGAAGAAAATATATTGCATGAATGTTTTTACCACTACTACCACCATAGGGATACCTGGCACTAAATAACGTACAGATAACACTTCACGAATTACTTACCACTCTGTTTGAAAAATAAAGACGGGTTGTATGCGTTTAGGTTTTCTCTCGCCAATTTTTAGAGAATCCAGCTGCTAGCAAGGTCGTCGTCTTATTCGTCGTCTCCTACTCACCAACTTGCTTTCACTCATCGTCTAACTTGCCATTATTACACAAGAGTAAGAGTGAGTGAGACATGCAAATGTTTCAAAATATTAATGAATAATTTTCATGTTTCTGTCAACGACTTCCTTTTTCCATGGTCTACTACTCATTTCATTTCCCGTAGTAATATCTACTCTTACTCTTCACTCGCTCTCTCTCTCTCGCTCCAGCCAGTGGAGACGACTCATTTATGCTAATTAACTGCCGATTACACAATCCTATCTTCCACTTAGCACCATAACGTAATCTACTATGTATATGTCCTAAGACGGAGAAACCAAGATAAAGAGAGACAGACGAAGTAAAAAGAGATGGAGGTTGAGTAAACGTAGAACGACGTATGAGGCCTTTCTGTCAGTATCAAAATTATGGAGAGAAAACTGACAATAATGCATAAATGTACTGAAAAGTAATTATAAGCATGTCGTCGTCTTCTCAGGGTGTACTCATTTTTGCGTTCCAAGAAATACAGGAGACGAAAAAACAAATAATATTAAATAATGTATGGTAATTATGAGAGTGTTGCGCAAATCTCTCCATTTGCCTGAATATTGACACAATCCGTTCCACACAACTGTACTTTCTTTAAGGAAGCTTTGGTTCAACGTTATGTGAAAGAGAATGGAGTTTCCATATTGTTATTATGATGTTATTAAATGACAGGCAGGCACTGGCTAAGTCAAATAAGTTACATACCTGTTAGGCTTCCTTGACATGGCTTAAGAAAATTAAAAGATTTTAGCCTTCACTCATAAGTGGCAAACGTGTTTTATTTTGCTTTTCAGCATAATATTATGTTGTTCAAACATGCAATTAATTATTCATTTATAGTTTGAGGCAACGAGCTGTCCACGGAAAGATATATTATGAGACTGTGTACACTTGGAGATTCATTCATAATATTGGAAACCACGATAGCACCAAATACCATTACTGCATTGCTAGTAATTAATATTAGGTAAAGCATAAATGATTAGGTTACTATTCATGTAGATATTTAAAAAATCTCACGATTGATAATTGATATGGCAGTGTAATTATTTAATGCCAGACTTGCAGTTTTCAATTATTCGCATTTCAAGGTGCAATTATGCTCTTGAATGCAACTTTATAATTTCTCGAACTTTTTCTTATACTTACCTCTATTATGTATATATTGTGTATGTTGCAATTTGGAATGGCAGTTTCCGTGACCTGTAAAGTTAAAATGTGAAAGACCTTGTCATGATTTTAGTTGATATTTTGCGGGAAGTCATGACAGTGTTATGAAATGCAATATAAAAAAATACCAGCAATTGTAAATTCGGTGAAAAAGTAACCTGCTTGGAAAAGTACCGAGATTTTTTAATATTTCGAATGATACATACCATAAATTTGTAAAGTTGTAACGGATTTTAACAGGTTATCGCTATGGTTAACCCCACCATATTAATAATGCATAAATCAACAAATTTTACAAGCACCCATATTTTATATAATTAAGCCAACTATTTGATCCTAGGCACTACCCCAGGAAATAAGTTATCGCTTGATAAAAAATAGAATCTTGGATTCCAAAATGGTTTACGAGATAAGAATGTGGCAGACTGACATGGTGTACCAAATCCTCAAAAATATTGTCAATTCGCTCCTGCTACTTAATAACGGTAATTCGATGACATAAATCATTTCCGCAGTTGTTGTAGACTAATTTCACTTTCCCCAGTTCTAGTCCGTATAGACCAATGGGATTGGTTGCCATAATTTAATCCAACAAGTATTTCATTTCATGAGCAATATATAGTGTACATGGACATCACATAAAACTTTGTGGAGAAATGTTGAAATTTCTCTTCACTGGTCGATTTGGTTAGACCGGCCTGCTTCACCATACACATCTGATGATAGATCATTATCTCAAACTGAATTTTGGTAACGACAGTGATCAAAGGAGAGGAGACCAGCACAAAAGTGAAACTATTTTTTGAATTTAGGGTGCACACACAGCAAAAGCGGTTCGAATATGGCAGTGGCAGTAGCAAGATCAGTCACCATTATCTCAGAATGACATGACTACATACACACATACTTCTTATATTTATCCACAACCTTTACCATAAGAGGAGCGCCAGAGTAAAATAAGATAGAGACTGAAAATTAGGGATAGATATAAGTATATTCATTGCATATATTAATGCATTCTAGACTCACCGTTTCAATCTCAAATGCACAGTCTACATATATTTATAGATAGATTGTGTAATGCATTAGGTACATCTTTTCTTTTTTTGGTCGTCAATACTTGAGACTCCAGCAGCTTCCTTCCTGTCACGACGACAGAAGATGTGAAAGTTCAGAGAAAATCAGTGATTGGAGAAGGCATCTTCTTGTAGCCCATAGTCCTCCTCGACTCCAATTCATTGATTTCACCCTTTCTGTCTGTCTCTTCTTCCTCGTACGTGCAGTCTACTTCATTCTTCGCCTTCTTCCTTTCCTGTTTCTTCGCTCGACTATATCAAATTTCCTTGAAGCATCGTTACCACCGTTGCTACTCAGTCAGTCAGTTACCCAACAAGAGTTTTAGTCAAAACGCCAGAAAACATCTCTCTTAGTTGCATCCTTATAATGATCACAGCATATACATATGTGCTCCATTTTACATTTGTATCCAGTCGTAGGTTTCTCCCTCGAAAAAACGTACAAGTGTAATTTTAGACGAAACAAAAATACACAGCAAAAATTTCTCATTTACCTACACACATTGAGGCAGTCAATCGCATCTGCAAACTAGCATTAAGAGACGTACGGCAACAATATCAACAAAGACGGGCATCACGACGACAATGACATGACAACTGAGCTTTGGTGGTGGGGCACGATCTGTTGTAGGTACTGTAAGCATGTTAGCAATCACCACTATCACCACAAAAGTTGTTAAGCGTATGCGTTCGTAGAAAAGAGGTATTTTTATCAAGTTGTTTATATCAAAACTTGTTCATGCAGAGAAAAAAGGAGACGAAGAGAAAAAGGAATAAGAAACCGGAGGATAAAGCTCGTCATTCCATCAGACACTCTATCTTGTCGTTCCGAATCGTTAACTACTGCCCCGTCAGCCAATCCCTTTAGGAAAACTGTTTTCTACGTAATAATGTGTACGTGTGTGTCCTATGCCAGTTAAAAGTGCCAGATACGTAACATCAAAAAATACAACTCATTGCAATCGTTTTCACTCACTCTACTGTGACTTGTGACAATGAGAGTACAACTGTCTTTCCTCCTTACTCCCTCTCAATTTCTATGAGATTACAATTACTACCGTCTTTATGAATAAACGGAGAATGAATGACAAACATACAACTACTTACAAAAATCCATTGGTATTATGATAATGATGACAAGAATGACTCGTGCTCATCGTTATCACCAGATTACGCCATGATTTTTTAAAACTGTAACAACACGGAATCATTGATGTAAAAGACAGTAATACTGCTCAAAAATAATGTTTTTTTGCTGAACGAAACACCCACCATCCAACTTTCTTCTTAGTGCTTGCCTTAAAATACTCTATACTAAAAAACTTCCGTGACATTTCTCTCAGGCCATTATCGTACGAATAAACGTGTTTAATGCTTAATACTGCTTAACTTTAATGTGTGAAGTATTACTAACTATCAAGTACACGCAATGCTTGATCGATAGATGACATTGTGCAATCGCAATACTTAAATATGCCACACCAGCTTTACTGTTTGTATTTTAATCAGAAAATTTTATCAACAAAAATTTGGGTCCTAGTTTTGTACACCTCTTCTGCTACTACTACTCTACTCTTCTAACTATTATTATTAGAAATCGTGTTTTTAGAACTGAAAATAAGCTTTTTTATTATGAAAATGCGCATGTTTATTGGAAATAACAGTAATTGAATCTGGGAATTGTATTATTATTAGAATGGGATCATCTTTCCGAAGGTCGTAGTTTCATCCCCAATGTTCTTGATGTTCACAATTTGAAACCCCACAATTCATTCCATCATTAGTTCGTATAAGCAGCAATTAAGGGATGGGTAAGATACCTAAGAGCACATTACCTTCAACCACGTGTCCATGGTCCTTATAAGCCATTTATTTATACATCTCACCAAGAATCGACATAAAATCTTATCGTATACATGAATGGAAAGGTGTCCAGCCTCAAACTAGGCTACATACGCAAGTGTGTCATAGCCATTTTATTGTTGGCGCTTATTTATCCGCTGTGCTATGAAAATCGAAACGATCTTTGCAAACCTGAAAACTTTTATGATTCTCAACCTACACGCAAAATGCAATGACAAAATACACTGGAGTAGTACCTATGAACATACTATAATAAATATGTTACCTGTGTCTACATTCTCGAAATATTTAGAGGTTTACATTACGCACGATGGTAGCATTTCAAAAAAATTGGAACAGATGATGACAACGGCCCAAAAAGGCATACATAATAGTATATAATGTAGAACATTGAGCATATTTTGAATTGATGCTACTCTCGTTTTCTCTCCCATTCGAGGCTTTACGAGAAGGCACAAAGGAAGCATATACTTGTGACATCCAAATAAGTAGTAACCAGAAGAGGGGCAATCTCTTATATTTAGTATTTGGCTTTAGGAATGGGTAAAACCACGTCCATTTACAATGCACACGACGTGCAAACACAAATTCACATCGTGTTTATTCCATCTTTGTACATTACCAACGTGAAAAGTCTCTTTTTTTTCTCTCTCTTTCATTTTTACTCTAATTCTTTTATTCATCTATCCACGGTCCCTAGCAAAGTGTAATCACAAGACTGTCACATTTATCCTAGTAAGAAGAAACTTATTAGGATTTCCATCTATTTCTCTCTCTTTCTTTCTCTCGCTTACTGCTTTAGATACGGTTGAAAGCCACGACGATTCATTTACAGGCATGCATTTTGGCTCCTTAATGGATATTTTTATCATGAAAACGGAAAGAGGACAGCTTTTCGAGAGGAAAAAAGTGAAAGAGAGAGAGAGAGTCAGGAAAAATAGTCTTGATATGAAATGGGTTTCTACAGATATCAAAGTAATCCATACATATGTATAAGTAGACACACACTGCCACCTCGTCAGCAGAAGATGAAAAGTAATAATAATAATATGTTGTATACAATATATGTACATAATATGGAGTGCAATCTTGACTACTTCTCCTTCTCATTTTCTACATTTACATGAATGAAATCCACACACATTTACACGTAATAATATATATAAAAATAATGATAATACGTAGTTCGTGTATAGTGGGTGAAGTCCTCATTTACAAGAATGGCGGGTGTTAAACATAAAATATATGCAAATATTCGTTCTTTATAATATCACTGGAGAGAAGTTGTGTGCATTATTCTCCCTCTCTCTCTGTTTGGATGCTATTGTCATTTTTCGTAGCCAACTTTAATATTACCAGCCATCCATAAGTACAAAAACGTATCTTTGTATTTTCTGCCTGTTTGTGAATACTATATAGATAGGAAATATGGCATGGTAAGGTATATCTTGTTGGTTGACAAGAAGATAGAAATAATGGCTTTTACGTCTTCATTCACACCAGCACACAGAGATCTCGTGTTTTTCTCAGAAAAAAAGGATTCCTCTTCCATGCATGAAACCATGCAAACTCTACTTATTCTAAAGAAGGAAACAAAATCTCAGCTTAATATTGTTTTCTCGTATCTTTTAGCTGGAGAAGAAAGGCAGAGCCTGAGATAAAACAATATGCATACGTTTTCGTGGATCTTTTTTATACTTTGCAAAATCATATTTGAAAAATGGCAGCATGGCATATGACAAATGGAAATAAATTTGATACTACAATGACCATGATGTCGATAGTCAATGGTACTGTAAAGTTCTGTGTTGTCTGTCTCGCCGTTTCTTGTACTAATTGAAAGAATGGATTTCAGATTTATATACTGATAAATAATACAGATGTCTCATAAAAAGCGAGAAATATTGTACCGCTTGAGTATTCATTCTAGATCTAGTAGACCATTACAAGTATACAATGCAAGAATATTGAGCAGTAATGTTAAAGCTAACAGCTTTCCATGTATCTCTTAAAATTAGCATAGAACAATGTATCTGCCAAAATGTAATGAAGTGTAAAAAAATTACCGTAAGATTAGAGGTATACATACATTATAACTGCACTATTTTATTCCCCAGAATCCTTCAATTTCGTTTGAAACAACATGTTCTATCACTATTTCAAATATTCAGCAATACGAAATACTTACCTTGACCGAGTAGAGCACCCCCTTTATACTTAAATATAGCCAATATGTATTATATACCTACCTTGACTTTAGTGAGTTGAAATTTACCCTTAAATATGATCATCAATTTTGTAGGCAATGCATGTTGTTGACATTAATCAACTCAATTCCAATATACACGGAATTAGTAAATTAAATAACGTGAATCAACACAAGCTTCTATAGCTTTTGGTTTCGTACGTCTATTAGATGTTTTTTTCATTTTCTCGGAGATGATTTGCGGTGAACTCATTTTTGTATGCATATGAACGTGCGAGTCTTTCCCAGGAAAAGAACATCAATTAATCAGGAAACTCTACATCGAAAACACAGCACGTTTATTTGTAGGTATATTGGTATACATTTTACATTGCCTTTTCTTGATTATATATTGTTCACTCAACACCGATTAGATAGAAGTGGTTTGGATTGGTCTCCTAAAAGTTAGAAAGTTAATATTTTTACTAAAAATTAAAAGCGTCTGGGAGAGATATGATGACCTCCATGATCCATTTGATGCATTTAGAGATTAATGAGTTGATGTGAAAATTTCTTTTTGAATGCATAGGTATCTTTTGGGTTGAGTGTCAAAGTCACAAGTAAAGTTTGTGGTTAAAATATGATTTATGCATGAAATATTAATTTTTCATACCTCCATGTCCATGACACACATTTGCATACATATTTTTCTTTTCTTATTTTTGTAAAGAGCTCATTCAAGTTGCACAAAAAGTTTACAAAGACCGAAAAAGATTAGCCGGGCATTTTAAGAATTACTGGGTGGGGTGGACCGACATCTCGAAAGATGAGAGGGGGAAACAGAGCGGGCATGTGAGATCGAGACACTGACACATTGTCTCACGAGTGAGAACAAAGTGACATGACAAGCAAGAAGATGCACAGAGATGAAGATAGGACAAGTAAAAGCTGAAAATTTTGCTAGTTTTTTCGGAAAGTTAGAAAACTTGAAATAAGGTTTTAACGGCTCTAAAAGCGTATGCTTGTACCTGATAGTCAAAGTTTGACTAGACTGTCACTCCAATTGCTGATTAAACTTTCTACTTTTCTTCCTCCTCTCCACTTCTCTCTTGTAATAGTAGCAGTCGCAACTAACGTCTCTCCACAGCCATCCATTTTATTTTACTTCTATTTATCTTAATGTACTAGCATGGGTGCGACATCATCATCATCGCGCTCCACGACAATGTTGGTGAAATTGTCTGGCAGTATCAGCACAGACGTTGTTGCTTTTCGGTTGGACTTGTAGACTAAAATGCTTTTGGAACGTTGTACTACACATACCAAAACATCATCATTTTGAAACAATGCATTGGTGGAGGAACGTCGTTTCATCGTTTAGTCTCTCTTTTTCAACTATATCTATTTATGTTTCTGCTATTGATGTTTGTATCTCTCGACTAATTTAGATACAAATATGGCACGTCCAGCAGAGACTGGATACTTTATGGCGTTCAAAAGTCAGATTCTCCGATACCGCCACACCACCGTCGCCACCAACACTTCACATTTTAATCAAAATGTTTCTACTGGCTTGATGGAGACATTCCATTTTCCGGATACAACATTATTTAATGTATAAAATTTTGAGGAGTTATGATATGATGAAATTCTCTTCATATTCGAAATTAATATGCCTTGTTGCTTGAATATTAAGTTGTGTGCACAGTTTGCGGTGGGGTGTTGGAAAGGGTTTGTTGGCGAGTTGATGTATATTAGGATAGTAATTTTATAACCGTCTACTAATATGTTTACCCATATTACTCGCTGGACAAGTCAAATGGATGGTAATGGAACGGGTTAGGTTCGTGTGTTCATGAATCTTATGGCTTTTTGTACGACAGATAGTGTCAAATCATAATGTGTACTGCCACCACCACATCGCTCATGTTGATTGTGTAGAGTAGCACAGTGGTGGATGGATGGTGTTGTTTGTGTAATTCGAAATATTATTTGAAAAGCACTTTCCTGAAAGAAGGAAGGGGATGCTAATGCTCTGCCCATCAACTAACGCAATGCTTTTTCACTTCCGATAAAACCTTGCATTTGCCGGTCGCCATTTGTCCTACATGAATCATTGCATGCCAACCACCAAACGTGTGAAGTCATAGAGCAAGCATCATCATAAATTCTGATAGAAGCAGTGAAACTCACAATAACTGACTGAAGCCGAATTGACAGGCAGGTTTATTGGGAATAAAGCTCACCACAACAATAGGGATTACGTGTGCTTTACTTGTCTTTAAAAAAATGAAACAATAACAGCACTATACCATTCATTGCTATCGGGGACGACATAAATCAGATAAATTGATTGAGAAAGTGCCAGATTGAAGAATCTAACTAAATTAATATAATGCTCCTTGATCATTTTACACAAAAAACTATTACTCTTCGATAGCTTTCGAATGAGTTATCATATAACTATATTGTAGTTTAAAAAATTGATGTCCTTTGACCCCACGGGGAAGGGATTGATCCTGGAAGCCCCAGAATCGACATGAAGGTCCGGAAGTTATTTCATTAACAGACGGACAGACATATCATTGATTTTAGAAAGTACCATTTTGGTACTTCATAAGAAAACGTTACTAAATACATAAAAGACATTTGGTGATATTTATTTGAGATATGAAAGTTCGCAAGCAACTACGAATATGATTGAATCAATTAAACTATTTTCATATTATTTCCTTTTTTCGGTTATATTCCAATTGCGATCGGCGAATTGCACACTTGGTTATAGCAGTCTTACATAGGCACTGCCGGCCAAAACAATAACCATTTAATTATCATTTCTTCAAGTTCAAATATATTGAAGAAAATAAGAAAGCGAAAAACATTATAAATTTCAGCGGTATGAAAGACGTGAAAGTATTAAAATGTTCAGAGGACTCGATTCACTTTAACTTGTTGCAAGATTATACTTCAAATCAAGATCAAATTCACACAAGATATTCAAAATTGCAATCTCAATGTACCACCATCTCCGCTTGTCATGTAGTATATTCGTGCAAGACAGGGTGAGCAGTGAGCTCTGTTGATGTAATGGTATCTTTTATTTCAACATGATACATTACGATAGCATCTCTCTCTCTTTCATTGTCCAGCAAATATTACGCAGCAGCAGCAGCGAGTCCCTTTTGGGGCAAAGCGAGCCCAACAACGTAGACAAGGACACTGAAATGACTTACTTGATCAGTGAGTGAACAAATGAAACCGCTCTCATGAATTAGTGGCCATTCATCAGTAATAAATATCAAAGCAAGCTTTACGTTCAAGAAATTATTATGCACTTGGAGAGCAACAAAACCGACAATGCAGTCGAAGAAATGAGAGTTGTCGTACAGGTGCGCATTTATTACGAAATCAGTGTAGTGAATAGATAAGAAACGTGTATACAGTACTTGTCTACCATAAAGATAATCTAAAAAAGAAGAATCTTCTTTTCAGCATTCATCTGCCTCTCTCTGCCCTGTACTATAAACTTAAATGCAGACAAGATTCCTGACACTAGTGATGTACTAAGACTGTTTATTACGGATTACTGTTACAAAGATAATATGTAAGAATGTAGACAAGACCAACAAGAGGCAGTAAATGCGGTCGTATATTTTAAAATATAAAACGATTGTGTTTGAAGTAGTGAGAAATACGGTGATGGTGATATAAATAAATATAAATGTGGAGAAGAGTAATGGGAAGGGCTCATGATGACGATGATGAGAATGATGCTCACACAATGAGGCAGGATTTCTAGAGAGAAAATCCTATCTTTTTTCGACTTACAGAAGTTATAAGATACTTTTGCGTGTTGTAAACTCTAGATGCGTAAACTTACTATAAACACGTACATGAATGCACAAAAAAATGCTTTAATAAATCTGATGATGATAAGATCTGAAGAAAGAAGAAAGGGAATATAAGGCGCACACAATTTTTTTTTCTGTGGTAACAAAAGTAGACACAAGGCGCAAATGTAGAAATTCATCAATCACCAAAATAAAGATATCCTATTCCACGACCACATTATTACGCGCAGGCAGGCAGGCAGACACACAGGCGAGGGTACAAATAACCAGCAGTGGAAAATACAGCGATGCAGTTATAAGGTCAAAGAGATGGTAAAGTTATGTGTTGCTCAGTTTCTAAGTGAAATGAGCATGAAATCATGATTGTTGTGAAGACTACATAGTAGTGGTGGTGGCAGCTGTAAGCTGTTGTTATCGTGTTCCTTAACTCATTCATTTGATTTCTTAATCATGAATCTTTTGTTATGGAGTGTAAGCTAATTTATTTCATTGTTGAAATCAAGACGAGTCAGTGCACTGTGCATACATAATGATGATGTCCCTGTTAAATGTTCAAGGAACAGGTTAAAAAAGTTAATGATTTTCTTCTAAATGCAATATGTAATGCATGATTACGTGGAATTATTTCACTGATTTTTTTTTTGAGTTTGTAGCATCAAAAATTTTGTTCGAGAAGATTTCTGAAAATGTTTTTTTTTTGTCATTTAAAGATTGGTTGGAGTATATGATCACAACAGTTGCAACTAATAACGAACTCCTGAAAAAACCATAACATTAATTCAAACTCCTTACCGCAGAGAACATTTTGTTACTAATCCTTGTGATTGAACGACTGCTATATAATGTGGCGGTTCTGGAATGCCAGGATAAAGTTTTCGCCAGTCATGCGTGAAAAAACCTTTTTTCTAAAGAAATGAAAAGAATGCAGTATTGTTGGTACTTTCCGATGATAGGATATTAGCATTTCTGATGCCTTTACTTGGAATACATTTGACGCAGGCAGTATATTGTCACCCAATCATGTGTGAAATTTGCTCTGATACAAAGTGTGCTGATAGCGCAGTTAATTAAAAAGTTGCGAACAGCATGGTTCTAGGTATTCTACATTACTATTAATATTGATACGAGTGCTGCTACTTGAACTGCAAGAGTGATTTTAAATACATAATATCTGAATGAGGTGTGAGGCGACGATGATGATTAAAGATAAATTTAATAAGCATGTGCGAACTTCTCACCTTTTCCTCTCCTCTTCTTCTGTCTTCTCCTTTTATTATTCATCTTGTCGAAGGCATTTGAAGCTCCTATAATAAATTCCACTTGATTCATATGAACAAAACGTCGCAGGAACTGTGGAAAATTTGTTCCAACTCAAATACTTTTTATGAAGTTCAGGTGACATAGGACGTTAGAAAGCATCACTACGTATCTTCCTATGTACGTGCAAGCAACTTTGAAATACTCTCTCTTGAGATTATTCAATGGTATTGCTTTGTAGTGGAATATAATAAAATGTTTGTAAAGAGAGGTGAGTTTTAGTGTGAAACAGAAAATGAAAAGGACTCGCTTCCTATATTCCGCTACCAATTTTGCTTGAAAAAGCGCTTACACCACACGTCATCATAGGTTTTTTATCAATCCTTCCCTGAATGAAGCCACATATGCCCGTCTTTCAACGTTAACATTGCATGTCTGTGGGCTCAACTCTCCCCATCATCGTTTACATTTATTTGCATCTATTTGCACGCTTTCTATCACAAGCTCATTCACTTACACCTCAAAATTATGCGAAAGAAGAAATCTACTTCACAAGTATGAGTTACTAGGAAGTCCATGTTTATATTATTTTATTATTTAATCATGCATTTACATGACATTTGAGAATCAACATTGCACTTTCATGGTGACATTTGATGGAAGCATTGCATCTCAAATCTCAACGTGTCGAGATTCGAGATGTCTCAATAAAACACACTTTAAAATCATGAATGAGCTCTACATAATGGAAAGAAAATTTTTGAATTATAAATATTAGTGCATTATGGTTTATATCTGGTACTCATGCATTTATTCATTCCTGCATTCTTATGCAAATCTCACCTGGGATGACTAGGTATACATTTGTGACTTCACACCTTACACCCTAGTATGATTTTTCAAGGCATAGTGACTTCACCAAGTCCCAATATTAAAGATATTCATATAGAAGTTAAGAACAAATGCACTCTAAAACAGCAAAAGTCCTTCGTGTTCCATGAACTTTTACCACACGAACAAACATCTATTTATACACACTAGACACAAGTGACACACTACAAAAAAATGGGTAAAAGACCAAAACTTTGTTAACTACTAGGAAAAGAAGACAAACACAATTTTGCACAAATAGCAAAACCGGACTTTTACATTTCCGACAAATTTTTATTCTGCCACAAGTGATTTTTGTGAGCATACAGAAGCTGGAGAAGAGTTTGATAGGACATAGAAAGGGGCAAGTCAACTCATATCCTGGCTGCAAACAACCAGCGAAACACCACACAAAGGATTCTACAAGCGGAAACATTCACCGCATCGACATCGACATCAACCAGCAGTACCACCAACAGCGAAGCTTTGAACGGTGGCGGTAGAAAGGTCACTGAAAGAAGACTGAGTTGATTAAAATGGAAATCGAATGGGAAAATCATTTCGCTCCCCTTCATTTCACATGTAATTTTAAGTAAGTGTAAAAACATCTCTTCTCAACAACCATTCTCTGTCAGTCTACTAATAATGGATGTTGGGCCGACACGAGCGCAACGCACACAACACACAAATACAAAGAGTAACAGTGAGAGTAGTGGGTGTCTGTATCCAGTTCACTTGTACGCAGTGTACGTGTTGATAGGTAGGTAGGTACTCTAGACTGCAAAACTCAGGTTGTAGAAATTGGTGAAACAAGAATGCGTATTACATGTGGAATGTGTGTGTGTGTGTATTGAGAAAAAACTCGATATTTTCCTTGAACCATTGTAATATTTTATATATTATGTGTGATGCTCCGACCGTAAAAAAACAAACTTTTCGAACAACAACAGGAAGGGAAATAGAAATAGTAGTAATGGCGGTGGTGATGGTGAAAGTATAATAACAATGACATGGCGTTGTATACAATTATAATGTTTACTATATGTAACCATCAGTTATATAAGTTTAGAGTGCAAAACATTCTACAATAGTTTGTTATTTTTTCCAGCTTTTGCTACTGCTGTTGTTGATGTTAGATGTTGTTTCCCTTTCTCGCTTTCTCCCTCTCTCTCTCTCTCTTTCACTTTCTCTCCGAAGATTCAACCACTGTAACCCAAGCATGCCCTTTCTCCTTTCTGCTGCTGGCGGGAGTTTGGTTCGTTGCTGGAATGAATTGTGCCAATTGGATTTGAATAATCAAATTTCTCATCTTGCTTGGAAATGAATAAAGCCACTGTTTTTCCGACGAACACTCAATAAATTTTGGTTGGAAGCGAAAAAGACGAGCCATTATGCTTCCTGCTTCATTACAACCCGTTCCCTCTCTCACACATTCTCTCTGTCTCCTCCTGGCTTCTCTGTCTTTTTCCACTTTTCTCGTTTCAATTGAACTCACAAAAAATCCACATAGGCATATGCAGTCACCATTTTATTATTGGAACAATAGCATACCTACTCCTATTTTCTCTTTCAAGTACTACAGTGCAGTTCACCTCGGGTGCAACGTGATACTCTCGCTGCAATAATAACACATTGTCTTATTTTCATCATCTCTCTTGGCCTTTCTCAGTTTTTCACCAAAATATATTTTAACCGAAGAGAAGTAATTTTCTTGTATGGAAAACATAAAAAGTCAATAATATTTCCATGCAACAACTTTCAGCTGCATATGATTCGCTACATTGCTGACTTTAATCAAAAGTCTCCGTTTAGTGTTCGCTACTTTATACTACTGTACATTCTCTGACTTACCAACGTAGAGCACGAATACGACACCGATCGTCAGTAAAGAAAGGTGAGGTGAGTAAAGAGTAAAAGTCTGTAAACTCTTTATAGAAATTCATGCAGAAACATGAATGTAATACTGAACAGCTATCGTGCACTTATTTGTGCGTACGCAGAAAGCCAAATATTTAACCACTTTCATATTTTAAAGTAGTCATAAATTTTTTACTTTTATTTCATCTTTTTAGTACGCACAAACATATGCACCTACCTAATATGTCTGCTTTCAACGCAAAGCTCTTCAATTCCCAGGTGCTCATTTACTCAATAGACAAAGTCGACTAAATTCTAGAATTTTACAAAAATTTTACTCACTTCAATTACCAAACCTCAATTAATATTATTAAAACTTTTCGCTTTGACATTTTCCTGTAAAACTTGCTCCACAATTCAAATGACACTGCAGCCTTCCATCTAAACGCCTCTCTCTAAAGGAAAATTCCAGGACTTCCAATTTTATGATGATTTTTCACCAGCGACACAGTTGGTTAGGGGGAAATGTAACTGAAATTGAAATGAGATTCAGTTTAAAATGTCACCCACTCCCGTTCCTCAGCATTAGCAAAAAGCCTCCAAATGTTTAGTTTTCCACGAACGAAGAAATTACCTTAATAGAATGCAATACATTATTCCACGTGATACAGGTGATGGTGTGCTGCAAGTGAATTGAGATGGGGATAATAATAATATGCATTTCATTTCAGTTTCGCTGTTATCCTCACTCACACGAGGACGCACATAATATGCATTGCCACCATCATCATCTATTTTCTTCACATAGTTTTACCCCAGCAAAGCTAACATCATGCACAGGTGAGCTGTTACTACTGATGTTGTTTAGTAATTCAACTTTTTGCTTTATTTCATACCTTGTGTTCGTCTACGAGTACCTTCGTAGACATTTTTCTACTCTTGCGATTGCAGTAAAAAGATGAAACCCCCACACAACTCGTCAAATTTGAAACCTTCCGGAATACAAATGGTTCAATTTATACATGGGGAAAACCAAAGAATGAAAAAATCCTTGGAGATATCATTTGTATTATTATGTAATGCATAAAATTTCTCTCTGCTCACATGCCTTCATATAAGCTTTCATATTATTGCATATATATTCGCCCTTCATCCAGAAGTAACATTTTTTACTCAACAGTTGGAGGAAAAACCTTAGCATGTTACTGCTTCTTAGGAATGAAAGCCCTTTCATAACAAACACGCCGCCATACCACGACACGACACCCACCATAAGAACTTATACATATTATTCTGCCAAGAAAATCATGTACATGTATACATTTTAAGCATCCATGATAGTATCCGGTTAGTGTCAAGAAAATATATGTGCAAATGCAAAGTATTTTTTCCAGCATTTCCTTCTGTGTCCTGGAAAAAAATTGAGCTGGAGAACTAACAAAATGTTATTGTTTGTCCACACAGTAAGTTTGCCAGCTTGCCTCTACACAAGCAGCTGAAACAGTAAAGGAGACTGAAGAGAGAAGGAAAGTGAAATGAAAACGCGATACATTTTATAAAACCGTATCCGGCCTCTTTGTATTTTTATGTGAAATTTAGCCTTAAATATACATAATATTACCCTCAAGAACAAATACAAATAAGCTGGTAATCCATTATATGGAAATAAAAATAAAAGACTTATTTCTTCGGTATCACACCCCCATGCAATGTACATACATTTTTCGGATTTCCATGTTCCGTTGCGTTAAATGTGGAGGTTGTGGTGATTGTGGTTGGAATGGCACATAATGCAAAAATATGCATTAGGAACAGTCATCATTACACATAATTTTTATTAATAATAAAAAAGTTAAGAGATCTACAGTACTATTATTAATATTATTATTATTAAAAATAATGGTTAGTTTTTTACATGTTGCTGCATACTTTTTTAACAAATAAAAGCTGAAGAAGGGGAAATGGTGTTGTTGTGTGGTAGAGGTGGCGGGCATAACAAAAGATTAACTAGGACGATTGTATCAACGTTTTGCGATGCTTGTTATTATGCGAATTTGCATGCAGGACATTTCAAAAGATTTTTCAGCTGCAGTTACGTGTGTGTTTTTATGAGACTACTCATTCAAATACGTAATGTTATCAAGTGGGTTACCCGGAAAGGAAACGAATTTTTCAAGGTATCTTAAAGCTAAACCAAGTTGTCCAACCAATACCTGTGAACAGGACTATATTTCGTAAGAAACAACGCATTCAAGCAGGACAAATCGCATAATTATCATAAAGAAATGCTCTAATCATCAAAGCAAACTAATCTGTACATGTTTGTCCTGCTTACTTAATGCAATTGTTTGAAAGTAATCTAATTGCCTATTTCCTCATAATATGCTTTCGTAATAAAGATAGCACTTAGGTAGGAAACATGTCAGGTAACTGCTGAGAAACAGTATATTTAATGGCATTATTGAGTTTGAGTTTTTGGAAAATCAATCTTGCGTTTGTTACACATGTGAATAGTTCTTGAACAATGTAGACTTCCGTAAAAACAACAATGTATTAAAAATCTACATATTATGTATGATGATATTAAGAGCATCCACTTGAGCTGTTCTTTGGTGCATTATCAAAGTATTACGTATTGTTCCAAAAGTACTTGAAAAGAAATAGGTAACGATAGTCTTTTGAAAAGTTACTGAAGGAAATGGAGGTTACAACTATACAAACATGTGCTCACCCTTGAGAAAAACAATGCAAAAAGGACACAATAAATTCATTTTCTAGATTGAAGCTGCTCTTTGAAAGAAATGTATGGAAGCAGGAAATGACTGTGTGATATATTGTATACTTTGTTATTTATCAATAACGACTATCAATTATAAAACAGTAACAACCAAGGAAAATAGACTGTGATTTAACCTTTTACTAATATTTTACTAATGCAAAATATTGCTAAATGCTATGAATAAATTATGCTGTAAGCACCGCAATTAACATCACCGCCTCTACATTTTTAACTATCATAAGTATTAAGCGTTAAGTATTAAAAGGACAATGCCTTTCAAGCTAAGCTTCGTCTTACAATAAATTGAAATGTTCCGTTGGCTGACATTCTTTTTCTGATGCATAGGATAAGAAAAGTGATGGAAAGGAGCAACTGCAGATAGAAGAACGACAAAGAAAAAAGTTTTCAACTCAGAACTACTATATTTACACACTACACACACAAATGATACGTTTACCCGTATGAAATTTCGTGTGTGATTGCAAAGCAAAGTGTATGAAAATTACACAGCAATATGCTATTTTGTCGGCTGACATTCATCTTTTTAAACTTATTTTTGAATTCTTTCCGCACCGTGTTTACCATTCCAGCTTACCATCCTCTTATTCTCTGTTACTATCACTATTCCCCAGAAAGAATGCATTCTAGAACATTTTTTTAAAAAATAGTATGTTTTGAAAACTCTACTTTTCCTGTGAAACAAGCAAAACTAGTAACTAAAATTACAAAGGCAGATATAAACAGAAGAAGTGAGGCCTCTTTCTCTGCAAGCTTCAGCAAAAGAATAAAAAAACAAGAGATCTTATACTACCTGCACCATACAAATATTACTCAAGTAACAAATAGGAAGAGCGAAATGTGCAAGAGACAGAGAGGCACAAACTACCGCTACACCTTTCTCGTGTCTTTCCCAGTGCTCAACACAGCATTGTGTGGGTGACGACGAGGGTGATGATGAGAGATCGAAGGACGGGCACACAGAATATCCACGAGCAACAAAAGATGTTCTTCACACACCAAGACCTGCATTGTGTAGCATGTGCGGGGAGAAACGCTATGAAAGCAAGTAAAGGTAAGAAAGAAGAAAGCAGGGAGCAGCAGAATCAGCATCAGTAGAAGAGATGGCAAGAGAGAGAAAGAGAAAAGGGGAATTGGTGTAAAGAATAAAAGAGAGACATGAGGAGAAGAAGTGTTGTGGACCTCGACCAAAGTATCTCTTTACTTCCTCCTTTTTTGTCTTCTCTCTCGTCTAAATGTATTGAAGCTGTCAGGTCACCCTTATTCCTGTTTTCTTCCGTAACACTGATGATTCTCACAAGTGAGATGGGTATACCTTAAACCGAAAGAAAAGGAGACACTTTATTCCTTCGTCTTCTCCTTTTCCACGCACACACACACACACAAACTCTACATGACTGACTTTAGTTTGTGTCTCTCAAGAGCTTCTTAAGCACTTTGCTTGCCATAGTTGCTTGCTCGAAAGCAGGAGTAAAAAACAACAACAAGTCTTGTTCGACTCCACATTCGCACCACCATACTCACTTGCTCCTCTTCTAACTTTACCTACCATGCCCAACAACTACTACTACTACATGTGTGGGACTTTTTTTCTATAAAAGTAAAGCCACCTCAGCATTTAGATTCGTCCTAGTCCTCCCCAGTTTTTCCTGCTCCCTCTCTCTCTCTTTTGGTTTCATTGCTCGCTTCTTGCTAGTTTCCTTATTGAATCTCTAGCTGTGTTTTTCCCCTGGACTGCCTCAGTTGAGAAGTTCTCGTCGAACCGTGAGCACACACAC
>JAQIXX010001610.1:0-31806 GCA_034700605.1 Willowsia nigromaculata
GGGACTTGAGGAGGACGGCTGGTGGGACGAGGTGTGGTGCGTCCGTACAACATTGATTTATCACCTGTGAAAAAAAAAATCGTATACAATGTTATCAGCATCTTGTCGTCAACTTTTCCATGTTCTCGAAAATAAAGACTTTTAAACTTTTTTTGTCTTGATTTAATTTGCAAGTCTTTGCTTTAGTTGGAGGGGAAATGTTCCCATGACTTTTGCTTTGTTCTACTTTTTTATAGCCCGTCTTTTCGCAAATTGCACCCTAGACACGTAATTTGCATGCGCCATTTTGGGCAAGGAATATTTTCTATGCAAATTTGGAGAAAAAAGTTTCATCACTTTTTATTGAAGTGGCTTTACATTTTTAGAGGTACTCACTAGGATTGTAACCGTTTCTGCGCAGCGCATCCAGGTATCCATCATCTTCATGATGCATCGGATGACCACCATGTAAATCCAATGGAGATCCGTGGAGATGGTGATGCTGCTTTGGCTGACGTGGGAGTGTGCTCGCTCTGAGTGTTCCCCTCACATCTGGATAAGGGTACCCTGACGAATGATGATTGATCGGTTCTACCAGGTATGTGCTCACCCCATTCCCCTTTCCACCGTCCTCCTGTGATGAGATAAAAAATAAACGAATACATTTTAAACACTATCACCAACACATAAAATATTACCCATCTACTTCCTCGCTTAAACAAACATTCCATGCATATAAAGTAGCCGAATTTCATTAACGATAAAGCACAATTCTTCATAATTTTCAGCCATTCATTCATTTCAACTTTTTCCTCATCTCCATCACACTCCCAGGCTTCGTGAGAGAGATGCATTCCGAGATAACAGTAGATTTGAACATATTCCTTCGCACCCTCTTTGGAAAGATAGGTAGCGAGAGAAGAGCAGAATAACAGCTTGATTATTTTTGATGTATCGCCCTCAAGTACGATGACCATATCTCACCAAAATTATCAAAATACCTTCATCATTTTTTATACTTTCGGGAGCTCTCCAATCTTTTCTTCGTGAAGGAGCAACAACAGCAATAATAATAGAAAAGAATACACAGTAAGCCATTTATATACTAAAGCACTTACGATATATTCCTCATGATTCTCTGGATGAGAGTACGTCGCACTCTTCTCCGATATGGAAGATAGTGTCTCTCCGGTGACAGTTTCATTGTACGAACTAGGAGCGTACATTTCGATTGTCGCTGATTTACTGCTCCCTTGCTCACTCGCTGCAGACATAAGAACAGGAACAGGAGCACACAAGTAGAGGCATCATCATGATCATCATTGAAACGAACATGGAAAAAGTAACAAAAAATACAACACAATCAGCATTTAATCTTTTTTCTCATGATGAGTGAGCCATTCAATTTATAATACCACAACAAACACTGATGACTATGCTCTCAGAAGAGAAAAAAACTTCTTCAACTGCGAAGAAGAGAAAAGTTTTCTTCTTTACACCTCGACAGATTCCATTCCTACTTTTTTCGCAATGAATTTATATAGACGTAGCAAATAATATTATGTGCATTAAGACACGTTTTTGCCTCAACTGACTTGACGATGGATAAAAAATACATATAAAAAACCTTCTTTCTTCTCTCCTTTTCTTCTTATTCGGAGGTGCTGGTCTCCCTCAGCAGAAAATGAACAACTCATAGTAAAAAAAAGCCCAGTTAGTTTCTTCCCTCTCTTTCATTTTTTTGTACAACACTCACGTACTCCTACTTCGACTCTTTTTTTTTTCTTCAGCAGCAGCAGCACCAGTGAAAACTACATACAACACTTTTTCCCCGTTTTCTTCTGGAGAAAGCAAACTTCGATTTCAATTTAATGTCTTCACCAAAGAGTCGCCAACATTCTCAATTTACGCCACCACTATCATCATCATCATCGCCATCCTTTTCTCCAGCTTTTCTTGCAAAACAATAAAACATGGATTATTGGAGGCACGTATTTCTTAAGATTTATTCTCTTCAAGTATACAAGTGTGTGTATGTTGGAGTACGATGGTGCTCGCTGCACCAATCTTATCTCAACTAACTAGCCACTCTCCATATATCTTCTCTGAGCTTCTTTTTCTTTCGAGGAGAAAGTATATTGCATTGCTTTTTTTCTTTTTGCTTGTTTCTTTTGAATGAAGAATGGAATCTAGTTAAGCCTTACCTATTGTGGCTGGTTAACTAACTAACTATAAAAAAGAGAGTGAGGGAGAAGCGAAGGAGAGAAAATGAGATTCAATACTGGCCAACTAAACTCTTTTCCTTTTCATAGAATCTAACATCATGGTTGACTTGCGAGAGAGAGAAAAAAACGTGAGAGATATTACAGATTTGTAATTCATTTCACCACTTTATTTCCTCTTGGTGTGTAAAATTGATATATATTTTCTCTTTTTTTCTGACTGTGTGGCAGTAATTGACCTACTATTCATGTGACCTGTATAGCAAACAAGGTGTATAAAAAACAAATGATGGTGACGCGTCGTATAAAAATGATACTAGTTTATTTGTACCCTCTTCTTGTTTCCCTTTCCCGTTTCTTCGTTTCTTATAAATGACATAAGAGACGATAACGATATTGAGAAGGAGGAGCATTGTGCCAATAACCGATGCCGAGATTATAATAATTTTCAGCATGTCCGTTCTTCCTTCCAACATTTGTGACAACTTGAGTCTGTCGTGGGGATACACTGGAAAAAATATATGGAAAAAACCAGAATAAATTTATTGCGTCTTTGCTCACCTGAAGTCAATCTCTTTTTTGAGCGTCGTTTGAGGAAGCAGGCGATAAGAAACACGTTGATAAGGAGCATAGACGCCCCTACAACGATGAAAACACCAATCACCAGGCGCGAGAAAGGATTAGCGGGGAAATCCCCATCTGGAGGTGATGCATAGCGATTTGGTCCATCTTCTACGAGTGAAAGGAGTAACCACCACCATCGAGATAGCAGAAATTGAAAAGAGAAGTGGGGAAAAGAGAAATGAAATAAATACCATATGTACATAAAATTTCTTATAATTACATTAAGCATATCTATACCCATATTCAAGCTTTTCGAAGCGGCTTAGTAAGAAAAAAAGCAATTGCATTGCAGTAGGTCATCAAAACTGTACCGAAACGAATCACTTGTGTTTTTACCAAAACCTCTATATTGAATTTCTTTGGTATCATAATACCTAATTCCTCTCTATTACATCACCTAGTTTACTATTACTTGCTGCTGCAGGAGAAAACAGCAATCCTAGCCACTTTCACCAAGGGAACTTTTCCTCTTGGTTGGCATGTGTGTGTACTCTTTTTAAATAAGTTTTCTCCCGCTCTAGACTTCTTTTTTCTTCTTGTTCAACTTAAAGCTTCGTTCTTAAGACAAGCAATCAATTTCCAGAAAATCTGCAACTTTCACTCTCTCGTCTTCCACACACAAAAACACCAAACATAAGAAGTTTTACCGCGAAAAAAATAAAATAAAACGAAATTCCTCTATCGTCTTTTTTTTCTATTAGAGAAGAATTTGCAGAGAAAGGGAAGCAGACAGGAAGGAGAAAATAAAAACACTTAAAAACTTGGAGAAAGTAGGAAAATCAAAGCAGGGAAAGCTTTCTCTTGAAGGTTCAAAAAGAAAGGATGGGGGTATTAACTGCTCCAAAAACTATATATCTGTAATAGGCAGTAAGAAAGGAGAGATAATCAGTAGATGGACATTGGTGTATCATCATTTTATCTTGTACACATGACGCTTTTGTTTTATTGAAAAGTAGAGGAAAAAAATATAAAGTTTATTAGAAGACAGGAAATTTTCTCTCATTTCGCTTAAAACTCTCATGTCAAAACACAATTTAATCCTTGTAAAAATAGAAGATTAAAGGGATCCACCTGGTATAGTTGTTGGAGAAAATAGTGAAAGGAACAAAATACACGGTGGATTTTTCTGGATTGGTGGATGTGTGCAAAAGACAGAGAGAGAGCGAGGTGGGGAAAAGTTTTTCACTTTATTTTCTCGAGCTATTTTTGTTAGGAATACTCAACCTACGCGTAACTCATCAAAAAATATAACTTGCGTAAACTTGTTTTCATCTCTGAAAAATATATATTCCCGAGTGACTTCATAAAAATCGAGAAAAAAATCCTTTTGGATGTATTTTTACTTGCTCTTGACTAGCGGGAGAGAGTTTAACCTATTTCCTGGAAAACTGTATTTAGTTTAGGTAGTTTGGTAAATACCAAGACAAAAGTTTTTAAGGAAAGGATTTTTCGATGGTTTGGCTTTCCACTGAACACTGGTGTCCTGTCCCCTCTGCTCTACAAACTTTGGAGATGAGCGACAAAACAGGATGTATGGAAGATGAGGAGAGTTCACAATTTTCTAATAGGGCGCTTTTATTTTAAATGCTCTTTTATGACAGGGTTTAAAGTTAGGAATTCTCATTAATTTAAGGGATTGATGTTATCAATTTTTCGAATGAAAAATGGATTTCCTTACTTTAAAATAGTAGTTGACTCGTTTACCCAATTTGATTACATGTCAGTGTGCCATGCAGATATTTTTAGCTGACATTACAAAGTACTACGCTAATGGAAAAGTAGTTGAGATACAGTTCATTCGAAAGGCAAAATAAAGGGGTAGAGGCACACAAAAAAGTTGTGAACACGCAAAAACAAATAGTTAAAGCAATTCAGGAAGCAATTTTCATTCCAAAAGAAAAACCAGTTCAAAGGATATTTCCAACAATAAAAGCAAAAAAGCATATTATTACGCAATTTGAGTACTTCCTTCAATCAATTATTATTTCTTTGATAAAAAGAAAACTTACTTGACGTTTCCTGTCTGACAATTTCAGTGGTGTAGTTGCTCTCTCCAATCACATTGTATGCGGCAATGCTGAATGTGTACTCTGTTCCAAGTGCCAATTGCGTCACAGTAAATATAGTCGTATTTTTTGGATAAACGTCTACATAGCGTGCGTTATCCGAGCCCACACGGATATACCGTACTTTATACGATTGGTCATAACCCCCATCAAATCCTGGTATCCAGGTTAGCGTGACCGAGTCATGAGTAAAGTTGACCACATGGAAACCCACTGGAGGTTCTGGAGCTGAGGTAACGTCCAAACGAACAATGTGCCGCTCGTCAGCCAACTCATTTCTCGCAATACATTCATACGCACCGTAATCCTTTGTTTGCACATCTTTCACGAATAATGTTGACTCCCAGGTAATCATGTCCACCTGTGTGAAGAATTAAGTGAATCATAAAAAGTAAATTATTTGCTTGCATAATAAATCGCCATATAAGAAGGCAATAAAAATTCCTAATCTCATATTTCTCTTCCATGCTATGATCCTATGAAACTATGTATTTTCAAGACAAACATTGATGTTTTCCCTTTCTTCAAATTCTTCGTATTTTCCAGCCAACTCAGCTAATAATAACTTTTCTTTCTTGAGTTCTCCCTTTTTTGCCTGAGAAGTGGTGCAGAGATCAAAAGACTTCGTAAATGATCTCTGGATAGTGTACTTATACTTTCTAGGATATATAGCATCTGGAGATAGAAACAGGCAGACAAAAAGGCATACCAGAGCATTATCATCATATCCATTTCATATAGACCATTAGATAACCTCTCTCTCTTTCTCCTTTTATTCCAAGGGTCATCTCTCCTCTGACAGGAAAAAATCTTTTGTTGTACAAATGTCCATAAAAGTATATGCCCACAGATATTTATCCAAACTTTTTCTCTCCTTATATTTCCATCTTCTCATTCTGCCGACAAGGCAGAGAGAAAGAGGGAAAAAGTCAAAAGGAGGAAGTTGAGGAGCAACAAGATAAATGAATGAATGTCTCAGAGATTCTTCTTCTTTTTTGGTGCTCTCCTGCTACTGAACAACTTCCAGAAGGAAAAAAACAACGTGGTTCGCTTACACAATCAGTAATGATCTCTTCATCTTTGATGATGATGATCATGATATTCTGCTTCAGTTCAGCTCTCTACCTCTATTCATGTCTCTAACGAAAAACGATGCTTTTTCTGGACTGGAATCAAAATGTATAGCTGACCATCACCATCATCAAAAGAAATTCATAGGACGACACAAACAAGAAAACTTTTTTCTCCTCCGCTATAACATCTGAGTAAGCAGAAATAAAGTTTGGAGCAAATGAATGACCCCGGAATCAAGAACGAAAATAGCCTTTCTTTATGTACACTCATCTTTCCAGATTATGAAACATCTACAATTTCCAACAAAGTAGAAATGAAGATTTATAATAATTATTCTCAGTATGCAGACATGCGTGGAAAAGGTGAATTTTTAAGTATGGATTTTATAAACAGATATAGATTTCTTACCTGCTGGTAAAGGACAGAATATTTGCTGGGCTCCGTCTCATTCGTTATTGCTCTACCTTCTCTGGACCAAGCGAAAGTGACATTAGGGGCCCCCTTGGCACGGCATATTAATTTTCCTGTGCCTCCCTTGTTGCTGGCCGCCTTAGCAATTTGCGGTGATAAATCAATGTCGGGTTTATCTATTTCAGAGAGAAGAGAAAAAAGGAACATTGAAGAGAGAAAGAGAACGAAAGCTACATCTACATCCATCCATTCTTTTTTTCATTCTTCTTCTACTACTTCCTTTCGCTAAACACACAGATGAAAAACAGCGCGCACACAAAAGTCCAGATTTTTTTGCAAGTTAGAGAGTTCACCAGTTTGTATACAGAGTAGTGAATGAGTACCATTTTGGGTCATCAGCTACAGTTCAGCGGAATCGACAACAAAAAAAAAAAGTCGGAGAAAAAACTGAGATTTTTTTACAAGAAAACGAGCAAATCGTAAATGACCTCTCATTCATGCTTTCGTACAGGACTTTTACTGGCATTCTTGCTAATGCAACGCTAATGTTCATTTATGCAGCGGGACTGCCGCACAAAAATCATCAGTGGAAATTGGAGTCGTCAACTTTTGAAGGAAAACTATATTTTGTCTAAAGCAGCTTACGTTTCACAATCAAGAAAATGGAGCGATTTGTTGCATCCCCAATGCCATTATTGACGGTGCAGTAGTAAAGTCCGGCATCTGTCGATGTAACATTGTTGATCGTAAAGTAGCTCTTGTTATCCTGAAATGCCCGGTCAACGCGATCCCCAAGCTGGGTTATTTTATCTGGGTCCTCATGGCTCCATTCGACCATCGACGCTTCAAGTGGATTCGCATCCACGGCACATTCCATATTTGCCAACTCACCCTCGCCAATAATAATCCAGGGGAATGGAGTGTCCACGTTTGCTGGGTCTAAAAAACAAAAAGGAAAGTTTTTTTTGTCCTCTCTTTTCCTTTTGATATATATTTTTCCTTGTCTTGCGAAAAGTTAGCAGCAGGAGAGTGAAAACAGAGTACTTACATTGTACATCCAACTCCACATTTATAGAACTTGTGCCCTCTTTGTTACTTGCTTCAATCTCATACTTTCCTTTGTCTTTTCGCCTCACATCAATGAAATTCAACTCGGCTCCATCCACCGTCACTTTCCCCTTTGTAGTCACTACCGGAGAACCATTCTTCGTCCACTTGTAAGTGATCTCATCAGGATTTCCTTTTGCTTTCACTGTGATCGCTTGTGATTTCCCTTCCACAACTGTCACTTTCTCGCCAGGGTTTTCAATGAACTTTGGCTTGTCTAGATTTGAGATAAAAAAAAAGTTTTCAGACAAATAGGAATTAAAACATGCACACGTGTACAAGCATGACATTAACTTTTTTCATTCTGATATAAATCAACAACATCAACTTTAACATGAGAGATGATGAAAAAACTTCAAAAGAATTTTATGAAAACAGCTAAAGCGAGTAATTCACACATGATAAAAATTTACAATATGCACTTTCCAGTAATTTCATTCAAAAAATATTATAGCTATTTTGCGTCCTCCCTCGTTTAGAAAAAAACTCTTCATCTTCTAATTTTAAAGGACGGAGGAAAAAATGCATACAAAATTTAGTTCCGTGTCAGTTCAGTGTAGAGAGCTTCATTATCATCTTCTTGCCTCATTCACTTTTACAAAAGGGGGAAAACGCTTCAACAGAAAATATGCTTACAAAGGAAGCAGACAATGGGGAAGAGAGGAGCATGAAGAGTTTAATGCTATTTTTTGAAAAGGAACGTGTGCACGCAATATTACATGGGAGAAGATAAAAGATCAAAGTGAGATGATGAGCAGACACGGTGATGATCATCGTCGGGATGATGAAAAACAATGAAGTGGAATTTTGATGTTGTTGCTGCGTACATTATGTGAATACGCTGTGAGTGAAATGGTTATATCTTCTTACATGCTACATTGAGTGTGATGGCATCATGAACGTTCTTCTTTACAGCGAGATTATTAGCGGAGCACGTGTACACGGCCTTATCCAACTCTGAAGTCAATTCCAACATCAAAACGGACACACTCCTTTTGCCACGGTTTTCTCCCGGAAGCGTGTAGTTGGAATGAGATGGGATAGAGAGCCCATCCTTCCACCATGTCATCTTTGCAGCGGGATTTGAGCTGCCCGACTCACACGTCAAATTAACCCGCTGACCCTCTTTCAAAACTTGCGGATTAACTGAGATGTTCACCTGGGAGGGAGCAACTGGAAGTGGGGAAATAAAAAGAATACACACTCACACAAATTGTATAAGAAGAGGAAGATAGCAGATGAGAAACAAAATGATATCATAAAAAAGTTGTTTTTTATAGTTTTTTATGAAATAAAAAAATATTACAAAACAGGAAGAAGTTATGAAAGCCCTTTTTCTTCACTTTTCTCTCTTTCTTTGTTTCTTGTTGGAAAAAATACAAAACATATTTTCTCTATTGTTTCACTGTAACTTTTCATCTAATTGAATTTTATCTGTGGACCAAAGGGACCCACCACCATAGACACACACACACACACATACAGACGAAAATGTGTTTTCCATCTTTTTATTACCTTTCTTTTCGTTTGTATGTGTGCTCCTGGTGGTGATGTCGTCGTGAAATAATATAAAAAATAGTGATACTCTCTGCTTCTGTTACTACTTTGGTGAAAGCAGGAGAAAGAGAGAGAAAGTGAAAAAAATAACTTTTTTCTGTTTCTTTTATTTCTTCACATACACAACACATGGAAGGTTATCGACTCAGAGTACGCCTTTGAAATTGCTTTGTTCTTCGCTTCACATCTGTAAACTTCTCCATTATCATTGGGATCGGCGAGTAAGGACAATTCCGCTGTAACCATATTCCCCTTTGTTTCCATTTGCGAGTCAACCTAGCAGAAGGAATGGGAAAAGATAAAGAGAAAGAGTGAACCAAAATTGTATTATTATTTTTTGTCTTCAAAAATTTTCCTTTCGATCTTTTATAGTAGCTCTGTATCCTGTATCTCGCAAATATTATTACTTGATAGACACACACTTTATATACAACATCATGAAAAATAAACAGACAATATCTAAGTGAATAAGAGGAGACAAAAAGTGAATTTTTTGTGTTATTTCGTTTTTTACTACTTGAAATACAATAAAAAAGTATTTTTGTCTACCTTTTTGCTTCCCTTGTACCACTGTAATGTGGCGGGTGGATGTCCTCCCGTGGAAGTGCAGGTGACTTGTTGGGTAGTTCCTGCCGTCAGGTTCAAGTTGCTTTTGTAGATGCGGGGTCTACCAGGTGGTTCTGAGGTGGGCGAAAAAAATACATGCACAAGCAGATGAATAATGTTTCACAAATTTTAAGAAATTTCATTTTAAAAACTTTGCTTACGTATCACGTTGATCGTATGACTAGCCACTTTTGATTCACCCAATCCCTTGTTGACCCCCTGGCAAGTGACAATTAGGGATCTGTCCGTATCATAAATGGGAATGGAAACGTTCGACTGCGTTGTCCAACCGCCATCTGGAGAAGGTGGGGAATAGGTGTAGAGGGGCTCCACCGACTCACCGCCCTTGAACCAAGCAATTTCAGCCTTCGGGTTACTATTTGACGTTGTGCAGGTGAGGGTAACATTGTCGCCAGGCTTGGCTTCGGTGGGTCCGCTAATTTTCACATCCTTCGGATTAACTACGGAGAAGAGAAAAACAAACAGTGTAAGTTGAGAGTAAATAAGGAGAGAGTAGAGAAGAAAATAATTGAAATCTCATCCAATATCAACTATCAGTCCATTTAAGAGAGGTAGGGTGGTTTCCAACGAAAACAAACGCAATAAGAGACAAAAGGGAAATTTTCTCCCATATCACTATCATCATCCAGCGATACACCCTCCTCCCCTCCATCCTCCATTCCCTCCAAAATTTTCCATTACTTTCCCTATCTGACCTTAAACAAACAACGTTGCAACAACTGCCGCTGTACATGTTCCCATCATCTCAAAGCATTACAATTAAGTTCTCCGAATCTCTCCTTTATAGATAGTAAATAAACCTTATTTGAGCTTCATACATCTTCCTTTTGCACCATTCAATTGAGTTTCTCCGTCGCATTATCTCTTCTTACAAGAAAGAAGGAGGGGGACACCCAAAACAACAGACAACGAGAAAGTAGTAAAATCCACTGATACTTTTGTCCAAAGAGTAGTGGTGGCAGTGGATTGGACGATGATGAGGATGACGATCTTCTCTCAAGAAGAGAAGAAGGATATAAGATATTTGATTGCTTTTCCTCTTCTTTCGAACTTCATCTCTATCTGGTATCCAAAATAGATCTTCTTCAGATCTACTTTTCTCTCGTCAGACAAGTGAAGTGGTTGTGCGTAGTAGTTTCTCCAATTTCATTTTCATTCTAGTGATCATCTAATCGATGGAAACAAAAGACAAATTGGGAATGCCACCCTACAAAACAACCAATACGTCTGTGGGGAGAGTATAATGCTTTGGTGTTAGTGTACTCGAAAATAGACTGATATAAAATCTTATCCTCAATCCCTTACCAACGATGCACCCACGCATAAGAAAACAATGCGATCATCATCATTTTATATCTGTCTTCTTGTTTTTCTCAAACGCAACAGAGGAAACGTAATAATTTCTATTGCAATTCACATTTTTTTTGGGAGAATGCTGATTACTTTTGTTGTTATGATGATGATGATTCGACAAAGCCGAACTTTTGCGAGAAAGTATCCAACTAAACTAAACAACGTAAATTACACGAATTACGAGTATGTATAGTGTGTACTCAATTGGTAATTGCTTTTTCCTCATTCCTTTACCTTCATGAACATTACTTTTTATGTGTTTTTTTCGTAAGGGGATAATCCCGATTCATAATGTAAATGACTACGTAAACAAACCATTTAGTCAATTCAGACAGACAATTTATAAAGCTTAATTGTTACTGTAGAAAAAAACTAGAGCAACTGCATAACAAGCCGTTAAAATCTTATTGTCACTTCATGAGGAGAAAAATTTCTCGCCCATTTACAAAATGACAAGATAAACTTTAAGACTCTGTTTCCTCATGTAAATTTATGGGAACATGGGGATATTTTTGTAACTCCCGAAGGATTCATTTCAAGTTGGCTCTCAGAAAAACAGAGTTTTTATCGCTTTGATAATTGCTTGACAAATTGCATACACAAAGTGGTAAACGGGAATACAGAAATGTTACGTTGTCGCATTGCTAGAAAACATGCATTCACTTTGAGTAAACTTTTTAATGAGTAATGAGCCAGAAATCTGTGAGATAATGCAGCATTATGCAGTTTTATGCATGCTAGACAGTGAGTAAACGAGAAAACTTCTCAAATGCCTCTAGGAGGTAATGCCGTGCAGTCAATTTGCTACAACGCCTTGTCCATTTGTAAAAAAAGATTGCTCGCAAACAACTTTAGTTTATTATCAAAAATGTTTTGAGAAATGGCCGGTGGATATTTACTAAATGCTTTACTTTTAGCAATAATTCTTTGAAAAATTTATTTCTCAAGTTTTTGACCTTTAATCTGGTATATTCCATCCGTTTTTAACATCTACTGTGATATAAGCCAAAGTTTCGAACAAAAATTAGCAGCTACCATGATGAGGAGAAGGGAAGGCTAAAATAAATTCTTGGCATTCCTCAGAAGACTCTCAAAAAAACTCAAGTTTTAGTGTTCATCAGTCTGAGAATAAGAATGTGATGGTCTGGAGAGATGCTTACAAACTCATTTTTGACAATGACACAACAAACAACAACGCAACTGCTGACGCACAGTTTTCTTCTTTTGTGTCTTCCATTACAACAGCATGTTTCCATGCTGACAGGCATACATGTCTTCAAAAAAATAGCACGACCAGAGGTTTTTTTCGTCTTCTCACTCTCTCTCAAAGATAACTGAACTGGAAGAAGGGCAAATAGTTTTACAAAATGTGCTGACATATTGGGTATCGATAACTTGGCACACACAACGTTCCCCGTCTCTGATGGACTTTTTCACACTTTCCAAGAAAAATCACTCCGTGTGGCTAGACCCTTCATTCCAAAAAGTTTAACATGTGCCATTAAAGGTATTTTTAGAACATTGGAAAACATTCCAAGATAATAACGACAGGGTCTGCTAATATAGCCAGAAGGGAAGAGCCAAAAGATCATTGACAACAATGGAATTGTTCAAAAGGATCGTTAAAGGGAAAAAAGTTTTTCAGCTCTTCAGATTCCGATATGTACACCACCACAAAAACCAACAACAACAGCAAATTTCCTAACATGATCATCATCACATCCTGGGAAAACCCAAGAAGATGATGGTGGTGGTATGTGTAAAGGAAAAAGTTGGTAAAAGACTAGAAATGACGAGAGATTGTTCACTCCTTCCATTAAATTTACTACACACGCAGCATTCCTTTTTTGCTCTGAGTGGAGAGGTAGAATACCAACCAGTATCTTCACCAAGCAACAAAAGGAAATGGGAAACTTCCTCGAGAAAAACAATGCAATTTCCTTATTGCTAAACTGATAAGCCATTAGTAGCATGATTTACATCAATTATCATGGCTGAGAGTGGAGAAAGTACCCTGAGAGCAGGGAACAGCTTCTGAAGATTTTTCTCTCTATAATATTCTCTCGTCTTGTGTTTCATGGGAGGCGGAGGAGTGGATCTAGAGAGAGTTGACTAGAAAAAACACTTCGTCTTCCGTTTAGGTAACCTTGTTGTTTTTCTGCAGACATTTAGCAGACTTTCTTCAAAGGGTCTTTCTAGTAGATCTACTGATGCATGTGTATGATAAACGAGACCTTAATAACAGCCACAGAAAAAGAAAAAAAGAGCCATAGTCACTCCAGGGGTTATTAAGGAGACATAGCACACATACTTTCAAATGAAGACGAAGTACATGAAAATAATGGGAGAGAGCAGAGATGAGCAACAACAATAAGAGGCAACCTTGTGTGTAATTCTAATAGGCTGTAATAAAAAACTACGAGAGCAGAGGTATCACGTAAAAATTACATGTGTTTCCCAGCAGGCGAGAAAGCTATAATTCAGCAGGTTGGCTCTACTCTCTTTTTTTCTACTTTACACTTCCTACAATATGCATCCCGAGTGGCTTTCCCTTTCTCTTCCCAAAAAGGAACTTTGACTATAATAGCTTTAGACTATATAAGAAGGAAAACTGCATTGTGCAGTTCCCTGAAAGAAAAATTGCAAATGAAAGAAACCTTTTCCCTCGATGCATTTTCTAAATTACACCAAATCATTAGTGCTTCCTCAACCCTTTTAACAATTCCAGGAAGGAGTGGTGCAACGTGAGTAAAAGTACATCTAGAAAATTGCATTTCTTAGAAAAATGAGAAAAAAAGTGGTTACGTATGTATTCTTTCATTTTTAAAAAGTTCTCTTTTTCTTCTCGCATTTCCTTGTTCAGCTCAGTTTGCTTTCCGTGCTAATGGGGATGGTTGCATTTCCTCTTTTTTATTAAAAATTTTGGTGAATATTATTTTTGCAAACAATAAGAAAACAACGAGAGGAAGGCATTTGTTTTGAATAATTTGCTTTTTATGATATTGAAGTGATTACGATGTTGATTTACACACAAGTTTATACAAGTTTGGTGGCCTTAAAATGCCAACACATAGATCAGAAAATACCCTAAAGAGAGAAGTGATTGATATTTTGAATTTGGAATAGAATGTGAATGAAAAAAACTGTGGAAGAACGCTGAGCAAAGGTATCATTCTTTGCTTCTTTAGAATTTCTTGGCATACAAAAAAGTTCTTAGCTAACAAATAATGGAATTTGTATGCTACTAATATTGGGAATATTATTTTAGTTTGGAGTTGAAAGACGGTAATTTAACGATGATGGTAGTACTTAAGTGGCACTCTTCCTCGTGTCCATATTTGTTTCACGAGTCGTTAGACATTCAAAAAATACCAAGTTTCTTTTGTTCTTTTAACGAGAAAGTTGTTGAAAATGGATGTAAGCATGCAAAAATAAAGTTGACAAAAAAACAGTCAACTATGCTTGCACATGATAATAATATCATGCGTGTATACAAATACTTTTAACATGCCAATATTCATTTAGAATATGGTCATTGTGACGATGATGGGATGATGATGATGATAGTTGGACTAATAATAATAGTCGTTACAGCCAGAGTACTACAGATGGATCTAACGACAAAAATTCCTCTGGACACTGGTAGTGTGCTATTCCCTCTGAGCAAAAAGTCACTCCTTTTTAGAGACCAAATTGTAGTTTGGCAGTTTTCTTCACAGAACGGGAAATGTCGTGAAACGCAATAGAAGAGAAATGGTGGTTTTGCTGCTATTTGCTGAAGCTAAAACTAATGTGGTAATGGGTGCGGACAGACACGTACAACATTTCTATGCTCATAAATGTAAACTAATGTTGGAACGTGAGTGTGTGTGCGGAGACATTAGCATTTCTTTCTGGAGATGTACATACACATACAAGTAGTAAGTAAGGTTAGTAAAGAAGACGAAAAAACTTTACTTGTATTACCATTATTGCTATTTTGCCATTTTCCCTTCGTATTACTTCTACAACACTGCTATTATAGCAGTACCATAATAATAAAATAAAAAGAAAACTCCTTTTCTGTCAAAAAATCCAACCAAAATGCTCACTGCATCTTTCGGTTACCATAGAAACCTCACATTTGCTAAAGAGAATGACAAAAAAAGACATAACCCAAGAGGGGAACAGGGTGAATATATATTTTAAACTTGGTTAAAAACTCCCTACATACATTATACTTCCAGCAAACGAGTCAATAACCCTAATAAGAGGGGAATACGTAAAAAAGGAAAAAAATACAACATGATGTTCATCTTATTCTTATTCTATGCCTTATTTTTTCCAGAAAAACTAGTGTTTTTCGACAATACTTACTCCACGCACGCACGAACCAAACGTGCATGTGAATTACTCGCTCTCTCTCTCTCATCTCTCTCACTCCCAACCAGAGTCATTTTTTCCATGGCAAGTAATACAGAATGACATTTTTTGTGTGGAAAACAATAGCAGAATGAGAATATTATTGCAGCAGAGTAGTGCAGAGCAGAAGACGAAGAAAAAAATAAGTCGTTTATATGTCGTTACCACTGCCAACGACAAATAATACGTATAGGAAGCAAACGCTTCCCGTAAAAAACGTGTTGTTTTTCGTTCAGGATGCTGGCGTTGGTGCGGCACTGGATAAAAAATTGACTTGCATTCGACCAGCCTTCCAACACTTTCTTATGCATACACGTTTCTCCTTAAATCAAGTCTACTTGTTCCAGGATTCCCTTTTACCTTGGTAAAGCTAACAAGCCATGATGCATAGATACCACTGGAGAAAGAAAGCTAATACGATTCTTACTTTTTTTGTTTTTTTATCCTCTTGTTCGTCTGCCATACCTATTTGCCTGGTGTATAGCGTCATCATCATAATGTTATCCCTGCACATGGCATAATACTAATGGCCCTGCTTTTCCTCTGCGTAAGCAGATGAATGCTATGGAGGAACAGATGCAAGACAGCATTCATTTTTCTTTGTGTTTTACACGGGACGCAAAAAAGGAAAAATGTCGCACCGTTTGAAAAAGAAGAAGAAAAAAGTACTCCAGTATTGGAGTGGAGAATGTCTTGTTTGTCTATGAGTGTATGCCGGTGGTTGTTAATGTCTCTGCTTGTTTGTTGGAGGAAACATGTCTGTGATCATGGAATATGGGAGTGGATGGAGAAACATGGAGAAAATATAAGCATAGAAAGTGGAGAAAACATTGCAGGGAAAGTGTCACAATAATATTCTGTTTTTCTCTCGCCTTCAAGAAGAAGAAAAAATTACAAGAAGAAATGTGTATGCGCTACTGTTGTGCAAGTATGTAGAAGGTTGTTGGCTGGTTGGTTTGGTCGGTGGGATGCATGAATGCACGTCCGTATTTTTTACTCTCGTTCTCTCTCTCTCATAATAGCATCTTCTGGAATCACGTACTCAAAAACGAAGAGAAAAAATGTGGAAGATGTGATGTTGTTTGTTAGAGGAATTTTTTTTTTCGAGAGAGAAGATACAACAAAAGCGACCGACTGACACGAATGAGGAATGCCACATGATTGCTATTCAAAATGAGTAAGAAATGACTTTGGTGAAGGTGGTGGCGGTAGTACACATTGCATTGGCGTGTCTGAAGTAAAAAGGGTACGACGATACGCTGTTGATGAGGATGAGAGACGCAGGAATGATGCTGATGATACGCCAAATGGAAAAGTGAATGTGTCACTTGCATGCACCCATCTACATATTACGTAAACACACACACTCACACACATATATAATCAGACAGACAAGACATGACGGAAAAGAAAAAAGGAGAAGGGCGAAAGTACAATTTTTTCAAATGCCGTATATTCCATCACTTCTTCAAGATGGAGAGAAAAAAACGGTGAATGAACCGACGTACGACGTATCTCACAAACTCATCATCATCCATCTATCTCTTCTTCACTTGAGTGTCACGACGCCGCCACGCCATACTAAACTAGGCGTGTAGGCATATCTACACACATTTATTAATATTTCATAAATTTATTCCCTATAAATATGCATACGTCCCCGCCACGCATGCATACTTGTATTAAAGTACACTCCATCTTGAAGTAAAATGATGATGACACATTTTACCCTTCTTCTTTAACAGAAAGAATACCGAACATACAGAAGAAAATGGAATTCTTCACCTAATGTTTACTACATGATGCGTTTTTTGTATTACGTATGCGTGCATGCTAGACATATCTGACAAAGACGTCTTTTTTCTTTGAAGAAAATATGAAAGGATGAGAAGACGCCTTTTTAATAACTAAAAATAATATTGAATAAAATAATATTCCTTCATTGCATCACTGCTTCCTCCAAAATAAACGCAAGGATGAAGAAAGATGGGTAGTTGAAAACTTGAAAAAAAAAATCATCTTCTCATTTCCTGTTCTCTTGCATGATATCTACTTACTCTACGGAAGGAACAAAAATGCTGATTCCGTAGAAAAATAATATGCAAAGTGTTTTCTACGCAGAAAACAAGAATATTTTTTCAGCTACGAAAACAGGAAAGATTGAATGAAAGAGTTGTATGCTTGGTGCGCAATTAAATTACTTTTCTTTGTTGCCATAGCTACATATACGCACATTGAAACACATCCCATCATCCATCTTTCTCACTGCTTGTATAATCATCCCCTTTTTATTCTCTAAACTAAACACTTGTATTTATTTTAACCAAAGAATGAGGAAAAAACTCTGTAATTAAGAATTTTTTCAACGAAAGGCTTTCTTAAATTGCTCTGTCATTCCTGCCATTAAAAGAATCTCTTTTCGTCTCTTCTCTCTTGTTCCTACTGCTGTTTTGTCTTTGCTAAATTGTTTGGCTTCACGCTTGTTTACAATTTACAATAGTTTTTACAACTACAAAAAACGCAATTGTTAAGGCTCGTTCGGGTTCTGGTATAAATCCCAGTTACAAATGGTCCGTCATGCAAGCACCACAATAATATATTTTATTGCGAGTTGAGTAGATGCCTAAAATAAGTTTTGAATGAGATATTCAACAAGACAGTGACGAATTGTATGTTGCAGAATTTTTTCCTTGTCAAAGATCTCCTTTCAGACTGGCGAATAGAAAAAAAGAGTGGAATTGTAAGAATGTATGCTAGGTATCACCTAAATATATGTGTTTTCTTGTAAAGATGTAGTTTTTCTCTTGAAGATTGCTCCGCTTTTATGACACATTCTTTTGTACGTGTGTATTGCATTTATATGGGTGTTTCTTGAAGTATTCCTCGAAAAAATTTTACTACTTGTTTTTTGTTATTGTTGTTGCTACTACTCATGCTGCTCTTCTTCTTTGAGAGAAAGTCATGCTTATTTCATGAGGGATTTGATTACCCCGCGTAATCCACAAATGTCAAAACTTTGCAGTGAAAACTTATGGGACTACTGACTTCTCATCTTTTACCAGAGAGCAGAAGAAGTTTCTGAAGCAGAACCAGCAAAAAAAGACAATAAACACCAGAAAATAATGCAGCAAGAGATACACAGAGAGATGAGAAGAGAAAGCCAATGCCAATATAAAAATTGGCTGTTTGACTTTGTCTTGTGACTCTGTACATCTCTCTCTCTCTCTTTGTGAAACGGAGCAAAGCCATGAATGGACCTATCATATCAAAATGGATGGATGAATGATGTCGTTTGAATGAAGGAATTCATGTGATTCCTTTTGACGAGCTGAGCTCACACAAGAGATGAGAATGGATGCCAACGAAGAAAAAAATGGGCAATGAAATCAGTTATTATTATTATTATGAAAACTACATAGAACATGGAGCAAACATGACATGACTTTGTGACATGACGGGAAACGATAAATGACAAAAATTGGTACATGTGTGTGCTCGCAAATGCACATGACTTCATCAATTCCTTGTACGCTTTATGGGTTTATATTTTTTGCCCTTGTCATTTAGTTTGTACTTTTTAGTCTCAATGCCAATATTAGCGGTGGCGGTGGATGTGATATTATTGTTATTAGTTATTGTGTGGCTTGGCTTGGCATGACAAGCTATGTATAAATGACCATTTTGTTCTATTTATCATGAGAGATATGATAAAAGTTAAACAAAAGCAGAAAGTGTGAACACGGTTTCTCTTTGACTGTTGGATGAATCGTTTATGTCATCCGAGAACTTTTTGATTTTCACTCATTTGTATTTTCCACTTGATTAACATTGCGATGAATGTGGGACCTTGGACAACACAAATAAAATGTCATAGAAGCAGTAAAATTTTATTCGTTCCATTTTTCAGGAAAATTGGTATGACCATTTTGAACTTGAACTATAGCATTGCCAGGAAAGCAAATAATATCATCAGGGTTGCCATGGCAGTTTGCACGTTGCCCCTATAAAGCCCTGTATGGCATTTAATCATCTTTTATTTTTATTGTTATTCTTTCATCCATTTGATCCTACACAAAAGCTAAACTGAACCGAGCATATAGCGTCGAGATCATCGTCGTCATTGGCAAGAAAAGTTTTTTATACTCGAAATTCTTATCGCTTCCAGTCAATCTTATTATTACAGTGGCCATGCATGTGAAGTGCATGGCATCAACACACGAGGAGAGAAAAAACCGTCAAGTGAAACTCATCTGGACAGTTTTTCTATCGGAAAATCGCATGCACGCCAAACCATTCGGGAACTTAAGATGGAGAAGTATAGAGAGAGATGCAATGTACAATGTATGAATGACACATCAAGCAAAAAAAAGTTATTCAGCTGGAGAGATAGAGAGACAATTCATTTTCTTATCAGCTAGTGAACATCTTCATCCTCGCCTTGCCTACCAACCAACCAGCCAGGCCTAGCTTGGGCTCGGCTCCACTGATCTCTCAGACCAAAAAATAATGCATGGATGCCTGTAGACTTCAAAATGGATTTTCACATAATTCCTCCTTAGTTCATACGGAAAACCTATCTTTCATCTATGGAAAGCCTTCTCTGCTTGCGTCAAATCGATCACGCATGTTTTTTTACTTTAACCATCATGCATACAAGCTTTGTTGGACTCTCTTTGCCTCTTCCTTTCGCACAATATGGTATTCAATGCCAATCGTATTTCAAATTTAATTAGAAGCCCAAGTGCCACCAGCAATGATGGAAAAACTCTCCTGGTCTTCACTCCGCATACACGCATTACCTCAAAAGTAGTAGTAGCGAATAGCATGTTGTGTTATGTAAACATTCTCTGTTCTGCTCATCAACTTGAGAATGTTGAAGCATGCTGAAACCTTACAACTCATCGTCGTCGTCATGAGATCAGCTCGGCTGTCACCCATTATCCCCAGTTTGAATGACACCAAAAGGATGGAAAAAATGTATAATTGAAATGTTCTCCAGGAGGAGGTAGAAACAACGGTTCATCATCATGCTCAACACGGAAAATCTGCCCCGAAGGTGGTTGATGGTGTCATGAGACCACTGAACCGAGCCTCTTTTTGTATCACCGCCGAGGACACAAAGGGTCAAAGCCCAAAATATGCAGAGGGATTCACTCATTCATCATGTAAATGGACTTGTAATTAGTTTTGGCATTGAGGCGGAAAAAATAGGAAAAATATAATTTTTTTCTTACACATGACGGTCAGCACGACATCCGCAATTTTGGGTGTATTAATCATAATGTTGCTGGCTTCACACCTGAGCCGTGCCAGGTTGTCTTTGGTGGTGGCAGTTATTGTCAACTCGTTACGGGACTCACGACCCAGCGTCGAGTAGGATGAGTCAATGCGAACGTCATTCTTGTACCAGATCAACTCTGCGAGTGGATTCCCACCTCGTGACACGCAGACCAGCGTTACTGATTTGTTCTCGCGAATAGGTTCCCCTTCCGTATAACCATCTATCCTGGGGGCACCCGGTGGATCTATGCAAAAAAATAAACGTAAAGAATTAAAATGTCGTGACATTTTCAGCACTTCATTAGAAAATCGAAACCACACAGATTGCCATACATATACATTAACACCAAAGGAGGGATCCAAAAATAAAGAGCAATTGAAATTCAAACTTGAATGAGGATTTGTGGTTGTGGTAGTTTGGCTTCCGCATTTCCTCTTGTTACGAAAGAACAAAAGCGTGCAAACGCAAAATAATGAGGAAGCTTAAAACAAAATGAAAAACGCTCACATGAACTGCTCTACATTTTAAAAGTCAATTGTTTGGATTTAGTCTGATTGTTTCATATTTCCAGGAATCTGTTTTTGGTGCTGCTGCTTTTACTACTAAACATATAATTTCAACTGCTGCGCTCATTTTGAACTTGTGTGGTTTCACAAAGAGAAATTACGAAAACCAAGTTATTATTATTGTGCTACGCAAAAACTTACATTGAACGCTCAGGTAAACAGAAACCTTTTGTGGTTTTGCTAACGCTTTATGCCTAGCTTCACAAGTGTACTTGCTCCGATCGTCCTCGGAAGTCGGAAGGATTTTGATTTTGCTTTTGGTCGTGTTCATTTTCACAGTTACCCCGTCACTCTGAATGTCAACGAGCTCGGGAACATCCTCGCGATTTTCTGAAATATAGAGAAAGAACAAAAACAGGGTTAAAACTACTTTTGTTATTGTAGAAAAGCCAAAAAATGATTTAAATCAAATTCAATTGTAGAATTTAATTAGAAGAGCTTCAGCTTCCTATAAAGTCGGAGAGATTGGATTACTACATGCAAACGTCATTTAATGTCAGTGACCTCAATCCGTATACACATGGATGTATACCTATTAATATTCTCTGTTGTAAAAAAACGTGTTCGGGTTTGAATTGAAAATGCAGAACAGTTCCTTCAACAAACTTCTGTTATCCTTAAATCCAAAGAATTAAGTGTCTCCATTTATTTTACCGAGAAACTTTTTAATCTCTCCTTTTATCCCATTTTCTCTATAAAGTGATGCCATTACAGGGAAAACGGCTCTATAGAAAATAATGCCAATATTATTTGTCTTCCTAGACCACCTACCTATAACCATACCAAAGTATAAGTTATTCAAGTATAGAATATTGAAACCAATAAAAAGCATCTCTAAAGCAAGCAGATGAAAAATTTGCATAAGAAGACCATATTTTTTTGTATAAACACACAGTGCTCTTTTAAAACAACGTCAACTTTCATTCCAGATTGTTGTGTTCTCTGTTTTTTGCTAATAGAGGAACATAACATTAGAGACATGTGTGCCCACACAATAAAATATAATCGCATCTCCCATCCCCTTCCGCCACTCTACTACCACCACCACCACCAATTTTCTAACTCCATCTCCAATAAAACTTTTTTTAGAGAGAAACATTCCTCATCGACATTCACCAACATTGCTTTATAGCTTTAAGCTTTACACTAGTCTCTCATGACATGGTTTTAGATTTTCTTCCACTCTCTCTCTCTCTCTTCTTCCTTTTCTTTCTTTTTATTTTGCTCATTTCATTTGATTAGGATTTAGAATGAATGGCATGAAAAGCCCATTAAATAAGTGTATTTGTTGACGAAAGGAAAATAAACTCATTTGAATCCACAACAAGTTTTTTTCTTTCCTTTTTTAAGGATTCGTTTCATATCATGCTACTCTATTGCTCTCTACAAAATCGTGTCGTTTTTCCACACAACTGAAATATTCTATCAAGTCACGTTGCTGGTTATACTGTTGCAAACGCTGTTTACACGCTTGTTTGTTTAAAATACAAAATGGAAATAGACAGCCGGAGAAAGAGAGAATATCTACACAGAACCGTTTTGAATAAAAAGACATTGGCAACTTTGTTGACGGCGGTGAAAGCATCTCTCTCTCTCTCTCTTGGATGTGCTGATCCAGAGAAGCCAAGGTAGTCCAGAGATATCACTCTGCTATTTTACTATACAGCTCACACACACAAAAAATAGTGGATCTAGTATAGCTGGAGGAAGTGGAGGAGGAGAAAGAAGAATGAATACATGTTAGTAGTCGACATCGTGTCAAGGGAATTGTACTAAATCCTATTTCTTCATTACATTTCTCCTCTAGAGCATCAGAGCAAGTTGTGTGCGCTTTTTGCAGGAGAAAGACACGACATGAAAAGTAAAGCCTTTTCCCAACAAAATCAAACTCACTCCTTCCCCATGCATACTAAAAAGTACAAAATGTTGGGGAAATCGGTGAAATTTCTAGACTTTCAAACAATGTATAGAGAGCTAGTGGGGTAGGTATATTGATATGCAGTGACGGGACTCCTCCTGGCTCCTTCCTTCTTAATTTACTGTTTTTTACTCTTTGGATTTTTTAGGAGGAAGCAAAGTTGGTTCAGTGGTGGTGGTAGTGGTGTTGCTGCTGTCGACAGACAGACCAGGGCCGAAGAAGAATCAAGCCAAGAGCAATGAAAATAATCATGCCACTATCGTATTCCTCCTCTCTTTCCAGAGAATATTTTCTCTCTCCTAGTAGGAAAAATTTCATCTCTATTCTGTGCATAAATTGATATTGATATTATGGGTATACCACCCAGACTAAAATCTCAATCTCACCTTTCACCTGCATGAACTCTAGTAATATATTATGATTTTATATGGTAAGGTTGAGCACAAAACTTGCAGTGTTTTTTTTTGTCGATCCAACCAAAACCGGAAACTCAACGCGAATCTCGGCTTCTCGTCAGTAGAGTGAATGATGAAGATCAAGTTGCAAGGAAAACGCTGTTTCCTTTTTTGGATTTTCAAGTGTGTGGTCCACTGCAAAAACTAAACCCTTTATTATAATAACATGCATTTATCCTACATACAAAGATTTAAGATCTTTTTCTAGGTACCTATTCAAGAAAAAACAAAAACTTGGGAAGATGATTGTCCTACCATTTATAAGCCTTTTAGAGACTGCACGCGTAAGATTTTTAAGCTTAAGAGGATATATTTTTTCTTTATTCCCAGTCAGCTCGTATTTTCCGACTCAATCCACTTTCTCCGATTTGCTCTGGGGTCAGCACCACCAGAAAGACATGAGCTTATTTTTGTGAGGGCGATACTCCATCGTTTAAGACGAAGAGAAAGCCAAGAAGTTACTCCTTCTGCTTGGGTCGCTGATACGATCATCATCATCATCGTTGGAGTGATCTCACCATATTCTCCTTTTAAGCTTGGAGAAGATGCTGTCTTGTTAGATATCCTAAAGAAAATGAATATATTTCAGAATGAAATCTCTGCTGTTGCTTGTCTTTTGCCTTGGCGTAGTGTTTTCTTCTGTAATATATTCCGGAGATGAGCGTCACGCACTTGGGAAATAAGGAAATATCGGTGCAGTGGAACAAAATAGACAGACAGGAAGATATAAAATGCTGAGGATATAAAGAGTGTGTAGAGTGCATAGAATGATATGAATCAGAAGATTTTCTTATTCTCGGTGTACCCCAGTTACTTGGTTACTTGGGCAACACAAATTAAAAATTGCATTCGCAACTGGTTTGTATATTTTTCCGACTGAAAACTTTCATTACGGTACTGTGGTGAAGCATCTGCTTTATTTTAAGACATTCTCACATGTAAAATGCTTTAGAATGTCGTATTAACGCATCAATTCTCGGAATTTGTGCTAAGAAATCTGAGGTCTACATGAATTTTTTTACAACCCGCCATGATCTTTAGTTTCAGTCACTTCAAAATCTTATCAATACCGACAGTCTTGATATAAATATTTCTTCTGTAATTCACTGCTTATACGATCTATTTGGGGTCAAGCTTCTCTTAAATTTGGCCTAACTATACGCATTGGTCACCTCAGCAGAACCGGAAACTGGGTCGTCAGCACCATTATCAATGGTGCTATTGGACGTTTAACGATCTAGATAGTAATTTTGGATAAATGCCTACATTTAATGTGCGTCTATCTACTACATCTTGCTTTACTTCTAAGAGAAAATTATGACGAGAATGTTGACATCAAAGAAGGCCAAGACGACCATTCATTCAGTCTCATTAAATACAATTAGGCCTTTTGGAGCATTTAGAGTTTCGGTATGTGAAATGTAAGACGTGATATGACTAAAGGGTTAAACAACCTAAAACAATAACTGCTGGGTTGACCTGGCATCTAACGTAATCTTCATTCAACATTACATGATGAGTGCCATTATTTTTAGTGTTGTTTCTTCATACCTGTTTCTACTAAAATGAAGGTTAGGTTAAGGTACCTTTAACTGATTCTTGCCTTCGTAAAAGCAAAGTAGTTAAACGTAAAGAACAGAGTAGACACTTTGAAAAATGAAAATAGATGATCAAATAATAACTTACACAAATGATGAGATGATTTTCATTTTTTGTTCTGTTGCAATATCAACTCTAATGTTTTATGTTTTTCTTGCCACTCTGCAACTGCCATAATGATTATTACAAAAATTTCTACCATTTTAATAGCTTTGTTGAGGAGAGAAAGAAAGAGACGAAGCGTGAGTGCAAGCCTATTGAATTGCTAAAAAAATGAGAGAAAGAATAAAAACACAAGTCTCTCTCGTTCACTTTCACTCTTTCTCTCTCGCTAAGATTTCCCTTTCTTCTATCTTCATCAGCATGCCTCATTGCAGACGAACAATAAAAAATGGCAGTTGCTGCCTTTCCTTCCTTCCTTTTCCCTTTTCACTCATTCGTATTCTTTCAGATATTTTTTAGCAGTATGTAAGAGCTTTTTTTCTTCTCTTTTCTTAATACAGCCATTTGGCACAAGAAATGCACATTTTGAGAGAACGATGAGAGCACACAAAAAAGTTGCTAGCATTGCCGTTTCTTTAGAAAATAGAGAGAGAGAAAATGGGAGTGAAAGTGTACAAATATACGCACCATCACCATCGCCACCATCATCATGCCAACAGCATCAGCATCTCAGCTAATGGAACCGATTATTGGACAATTATGGTCCATTTTCATTCTATACACTGGAGTATCTAGACACAGTACACACACACTCATACGACGATTCTCTAAAGAGAGAAGCAGAATAATAATAATGCACATAATTTTAAAGTTAACATAAATAGAGGCCTAATGAAGGGGTAATTACCTTTTTACTTGGGAGAAATGAGACAGAGAATGAAAATGTTTTTTTCCAAAGGAGCTGATGCTGCATGGGCACACACAGGAAGTATGGAAGGTTGGTTGGATAAATAGGGTGAATGGATGAAAATAGTAAATGGTGTGTAATAATAAGTGGTGATGATGAGGACAAGTTGTATAGGCATATAAGAATGTGTATAAAAAAAATAAGTTGAGCTTCTCTAGCGAAATTGAATCTTGCCAAGAAATAGTTGAAAATACTGCAGTGAAAGTATACATAGGTGGAGAGAGTGAAGTGCTTTTTGGTGCAAGTGGAGAAGGTGGTGTGAAATAGGTCGAGTCATTATTGTCACCGTTTCCATTATGAAAATCACCTTCTATTCATTAAAAACTACAGTGTGATATTAATAACAGCAACAAAAGTCTATACATACTATTTTAAAGAAGTTTTCTGAACATGTAGTAATATTTCTTCGAGTTGTTCGTTTCCAAACAATTACAATAAAAATTAATGAAAACTCTTTGAAGCTCTTTGATAGATTGAATGGTATTTCGAATTTGTAGAAAATGTGAAAAGATCAATTAGGAAAGTGCTTACCTGTTCGAAGAACTTTGTCGTTTTTGTACCAAATGATTGTAGCAGCAGGTCTCGCGTCCCGTACAACACACTCCAGCTCAATGGACTCCTTCTCTTTGACCGTGATTGTGGCATCAGAGGCGTGGTTAACAATTTCAATGGATCTCGGAGGAACTGAAATGTAAGAAAAACAAGATAAATATCATTGTAAGTTGTTGAATTTTATTTAATTACAGGTATGGTTACACAAAACATGGAAAGTCAATTTACACTCATTTCCTCCTCTCATTATAAAATTTCAGCTCAAAGCTTCACAAAATTTGCAACTTGCGAAGAGAAACACTTCATCATAACATAATTGAATTTTACACGGTAAGGACCTCACACTCTGATTTCCTTTTAGCAAGTTAAGTTGTGTAACAACTTTTGAGTTGAAGCATGCAAAGTCATCTACCTCCATCGTGTAGCCAAAAACCTCAGACACCCAGACAGACACTATGAAATACTATATACCTTCTATACTTTCTTATACTCACCTGCAGAAAACTACAGTATGCATTCTAATTTGGCTTTGTTTTTGTAACGAAACATAATTATGACTTATTATGAAAGCAAGTGTGAACTATGAGACCATATTGTTTAATAATCCTACTCAAAGTTCAATGTGCTTTTACTAGGTATACTACTTAATATATACATTTTACACGAAAATAATAATTATTATGTAGTGAAAACTCCCTTGGCATAAGTTACGATGATGATGACGGTTAGCCACTTTTCTCACGTCGTGGCTTAACTTGGCCGTTGCTCTTGCAACCAAAAATCCTTCAGCATTTCTCATGTCGTGAAGACGAAGGGGAGAGGAGAAGAGCGGATAAAATAATAATAGATTCTCATCATCATCATCATCATCACGTTATGGTTTATTCAACCAAACAAGTACGACGAAAGGGTTTAATAGAACAGCAACATTCCCCCCTTTTAGCCTAATGAGTAATGCTAATTAATAAATGGGAAGTTGCAGTCATAGTCAGACAGACAACAAGAGGAGCAGTTAGCAACTAGCATAAAAACAGTGCTGAGAAAAGAGGTCTAAGAAAAGTCACTGCATTGTTCTCTACTCCCGGCAGATGAGGAGAAAGTATACGCACAAATAAGACTAGTTCATTTTCTAGAAAATTCATCAGAGAAAAGCTTACATTGTTTCTCTGTGCTTTCCTTTCTCTTTATTATCACTCGACTTTCGCTGAGTACTCGCTGCTAGAGTGAAAATCTATTTGACATTGTTGGTGTTAATCTGCATGAGCCGAAAACAGTAATAATTGTAATTAATAGCCCTGTAGTCCTATCCAAGCCAAGAGCCTCCGCTTTCAACTTTTTATTTTTTGCTCGTGTCCAACAGCTCTTTTCGTCTGTTGCTTTCCCTCTCGCTATGAAAATGGACACGACTGGAGCGAGCAGAGCATTTTCAAGTATTAACACTTTTCCAGCAAAAGTGCACTCGACTCTTTATTATATCCCAGCAGTACAATTGTAGATACAAGAAAATAAATAAAATAATAATATAGCCAGCAGTGAAGCCAAAATAAATAGAGCGAGAGAGAAAGAGAAAGGCGAAAGTGCGAAAAAGTATAAAATACTACGTTTACGTACTATAATAATAAAAACACTCAAAAAAAACTTTCTGTTTTTCCTCAATAAAAAAGCAGGATATTATGTGGATGATATAGAGATTGAGATGGGAAGGAGGACGAGAAACTATCTTTATTTTTCATGGAAAAGTAGTTTTTTCCTCCTTTCACTCAACCCGTCTATCCCATCCAATAGCTAAAAACTAGTTTAGCAACAAGGTTGCGAAAATTGGAGAAAAGTGGCAGCCGAGAAGGAAGAGCAGTCGCATTTTTATTTACTTTTCTATTTTATATTTTTTCGCAACTTTTACTTTTATTATGTGTATTATAGCAGCTTCTTAGTGGGTGTGAGTGTAAATGTAATATAATACAAAATATTATTATGTTTAAAGAGCCATTTGACCAACTTTTTATGTAATATACTCTGACTATCATGGCATAGGAGGAGAAAAATGAAATCAAGAGGAAAAATTGGATAAGCATATGAAAAACTAGACACTCGAAAAATTTACACTTTCCATCTCAACGTCTCTGCACAGTTGCATTTCTCTATATCCGGCTTAAATACAATTCTCTTTTCCACAGAACTGCCCTTCAGCCGTCTGCATAGAAACTATCTTCAGGAGAAAGAAAAACTTCAATGTGAAATCGGTAAGCCGAGTGAAAAGCATCGAAAAGTTTATTTCAAGTAGAAACTTTAAGCTTATGAAGTTCTTCAGGCATCGAAACGGTGAACAATACAAAAAAGTGAAGCAAGTCAAATATGTATTGTTTACGGTACCATAGAAATTTTACTTATTTCCGGCTATTAATTTATCAGTAGTGGTCACTATATAATATTTTGATTCTCTTGGCAGAAAAATCCTTGCATGTTTTCCTGCTTTTCCGTTCTTCCCATATTTTGAAGTTTTTCTTTGTATGACTCTTTTTGTGAAATTTTCTTTAAAAATACAAAAGCGCGTTGAAAAATTGGACGGAGAAATAAAGATTTTCCTTTCCAGCCCAACTTTTTTCATCGTGTAAAATATTTCTCATGAAAAAATACATGTAATAATTCTAATCTGAGTGATGAGAATGAAAGCAAACAAAAGAAGGAGGAAGAAAATGTAAAGCAATAGTAAACATCCGTGACTGAATAGATTAATCAAAAACGGAGTGGAGCATTCAGACGAAGAGAGAGAGAAAAAAGTGTGGAGAATACTCTCCAACGAAAGATATTACTCCGATTTCTCTCTCCAGCTTTTTTTTACTAACAGCGAAAAAGAAAGAATGAAAGTGTGACAAAAAAATGAAGAGAGCATATATAAACATAAGTACAAACATTACCGAATATGAATCTTAGAAAAACAGTTTTATGTTATCAAAAGTATAAAAAAGGCATGTATACGTCTTTAGTCTAGAGAAAGTGAGCAAACCCATTTAAAAAGGACGAAACCGGGATATAAGTGGAAAGAGACGGCGAAATGATTTTGATTTAAGACGTAGTAAATTTTATGGCACATTTTCCAAGTCATACGTCTACGAAACAACAAGGTATACCTAACAAACTGGGAAAATGCGCTTTCACAAAAAAGTGGCAACTATGCTATACCGGTGGTGCTTTATATGAAAATTCGCTTGGTTGGCTCTCTGGTGAAGAATGGAATTTTTTTTTCACGGATTGTATATTAAATTTACAAATAGGTAGAGTTATATTTTTTTACAATATTATTTATAGCAGAGTGAGAGAAAAAGGGTTCATCATGAAGACGCGTCGGATAAAGAAGCCATTTTCATTCTATAAACACCTTTCCTGATCACACCAAAGAAACTTGTGATCCAAGCAGTTAAGAGAAAAACTAATATATAGTTTGGGTGACAAATTGTGAATTTCAAATTTATATAATAGACGGTCAGACATGTATATCGTATATATTTAAAATATGTGCTAAAATTATTCATAATATTTTACGAAAACGGGTAACCAAATATGTGTGGAAAAAAGGTCAAAGCACTTTATTTATGCTAAGGAGGTGGCACAGCGTCAACAAAGCTGTAAAAATATGAATTTGAAATTCCCCGTCATTTGCTGCCCTTCCTGCCTTTGCCATAACAGTCAAAAGAGACAAGTGCATTTATGCTTCATAAACGCTCCCTTTGTCAACCTCTTTGGAAACTCAATTTAGTCAGAGTACTCTACGACTCTAGTGACCAAGTTTATTTTATTACTGGTTGAGAAAAAAAGCGCAGAGGAATTATTACAAATTTCATATATATCCGCATAAAAGTACGTGCTTTCTACTTGATGGCCTGAAATGTGCCGTTGTCGTTGATTCTCAAAACTCTGTTTTAAAAAGAGGCTGCATTCTGACTGTGTGGATTTAACCCATAAAATATTTTATTCACTGCATGATTACCCCTCGCGCACACCCAACACGAACCGTAATTTTCACACATGTGAAATGCCATGAAATCATAATAATAACTGTGCATGGAAAAGTGAACGCATATAAAACAAAAAGTCTCCTAGTAATTTTTCTTCGCTTCCGTTTTCCATTTCCTTGAATAATATGCAAGTTTGCAGGTAAAATTAGATTGCAGCCTGGAGATAAAAAAAATGCTGTAACATTTTCATCTCTGGGAATATCAAAAACGTTATTTTTTATCCCTCCATTCATTACTATGCACCATACCTGCATTCAAGTCATGTAGTCAATGATGATGTCTCTGGCAAAAAAAAATATTTTTCAAGTGTTGAGGAGGATTGCGCAGATCAATAAGTTCAAGAAAATTTCCATTTCATTTGGCAAAAAAGTTGTGCTTCTCTACTCATTTGCACATTTTTTGCAACTACTGAAAAAACTGCTACTTTCACCACCGTCACCTCAAATTCCATTACCAGTTTCACCACTTTCTTTTCTGGAGATTTTTGCTCACGTAAAAAAAGTTTATACCCAATTGCCACAAGAAGAAAGTAAGCTCATAGAGCTGCTCATAATCATCATTGCGCTTACCCCAATGCTAGCAATTCCAGGAAAAAAATTTCCATCACATTTCCAGACCAAAATTGTATTTTATATATTTTGAGATACTGGTGGCGATGGTCCTGGCCTAGCCCACCAGTCTGGTGAGCAGTTTAGCTCTTTTTTTATTTTATTTAAAGGGATTTCAAAAGTTTGGCCATTCCTTCGATCTTGAAAATTATAGCCCTTTTCATTTTAACTTGCTTTTTCTATTATTGCCAGCAGGTAAAAAAAGAAAGGGTAGCATGTGTGGTACTCATGGTGCGGTCTATTATGGAACGTTATGATGTTACACAAGTAATATAAAAGGATCAGAGGAGAAGAGGTAGACGACTAAGTGAAAAGAAGAGAGGAAGAGTAAAAAAATAGAGAAAATCAAGATGAGAACAAAAGTCTGTAAATCGGATTTCAACTGGAAATAAACCGGTGGTAATGGAGGTGGAGTGCGGTGCTGGTAATAAGAGTCGCATAAAGAAACACTGTGTCTATATGTGTAACACCGACTGAGGCAGT
>JAQIXX010001611.1:0-31802 GCA_034700605.1 Willowsia nigromaculata
TTCAGACTCTACTTGCTAAGCATTTCTCTGCACACATAAAGAGCATTTAGGCACAAACAATGTGAATTTAAAGTAAGTTGACTTTTCCTTCCATGCTCCTATAATCAACGGTAAGCATTTTGTATATTCATTATTAATCATACAGGATTTACTTACATTTTATTTTCATTAGTTTCGTACTATTAAGAATTATGGACAACCAACTTGCAATTAAATAATCATAGATATATTCTGATGACGAATATATCTATGAATTCTTGTTAAGGATGCGTGTTTAACTCCAAATTGAATAATTGAGTACAAAAAATGAATTTTTAGGGTCATCGTTTCTACTAGCACGAAGCATTGTAATACTCAAGTAAATGATGACTACCTCTTTAATTACTAGCTTTTTTGATAACGATTTTAATGGAAATATACCTAAATGAGTTATCTATTCTATTCTGGGTGTCAGATTCATGATAATTGAAATTTGAAGAGAGGCGGACTCGGAGTAATATAATTTTGCAATAATTTACCTTCACTTTATGCCATGAATTCTAGAAATTAATAAAAATTTATCTGTCTCACTTTTTGACAACAAAGTGTTCACCCACACACTTATTTACATGCCAAGCCGATAGAATCCTTTTACGTTCCCAGTTACGCAAGAAGCTGAAACCATTAAAATTTTGATATGGGACTTTTTTAATTTTAGACTTGCTGTAACAAAAAAGAAATTTCGCCCCTAATTCTGCCAACCAAAACCATCTCATAATTCACTTTTATACCATTTTAAATTTTTGTGTAATCTCATATTTTGTGTGACACATGAATGGTGAAAAGCTCACGTACAGTAGAGGACGAGCCGCAAACTTTCACTTAGTGGTTCTGTCAAATTAGAGTTGAAAGCAAGGCATGTCAAATTAGCTCCATGATGTTCTCTTCTCAGTTGACTTAGTTTCAGTTTTTTTGCAAGTACTCCATTTTGCCGAAGTATGGGCTCTTTGGATGACACAAGCTCCTCTCCCATTCTCCACTCGATATGTGGCGCAGGCTTACCTGTATGGGAACAAAAAGAAATTAAAATGTTAGAACACAAAATCCTGTCTAGACAGGTAATTACCACATGCATCTCAATTGTATAAAAACATGGAAAGCTGTAATTATTCGTATTTTCATTTTAAAAATTCATAAAACAGCATCAAATTAGCTAGCAGCAAACAAAAACTTTGTGTACTCCATGTCTGTGAATTTACAATTTGCATACATAAAGCGCAATGCTTATACTCATGCCCACAAAGAAAGCTGAAACACAACTTCCTAGAATCCATCTGTTGTTACAGTACAGTTTATTCACGTTACATGAGTTGATCGCCCACGATTTTGCTAATAGTAAAATAATATCATGTGCTAATTTGATGTAACAAAGTTCTTGCATAACAGTCGTGTACGTCATATTCTTCGCATGACAAATATTATGCTAGTTATTTACAACACTGTTACAACTACATGTGCATTTTGATACGTGTCCCATGTGGTAGACAAAATCTACTTTCTCTTCAGTCATCATCCTAGCATCACCATCATATCACAACCACGAATCATTTCTTTAACACAAAATGCCACCACAGCGCGACTTCAAGAAACGTTGGTTCTCATGTAATGGGAAAGAAAAGCAACTCAAAATTCTCAAGAGTATTTCAACATCATGTACAACGATACTCGTCTGTTTGGTGGTTACATATCCCCAACCTCTTGCCACCAGCACCACTACTATCAACAATAAGAAATGCTACCAGACCAGTACATGAAGCATACTTTGGAGTAATGCAAAGAAGCTATCAACTTGAAGAGGAGGCTCAACTTTTTTCTCTCTCTCTCTCTTTCCGCCACTGCACTCCCATCCATCCAAAATATTAAGTGTGTATTGTACAACATTTGTTTATATAAAAGACATGCATTATATCTTTTGGCAATAATAATATTTTTACAAGAAATACAAGCACGTTTATCCCAGCGTGTGGTATGCGTATATATTCAACCATCAAAAGCAACAAGATAAGAGGAGCACTTTATACAAATCATCATGAAACATTTCAACATTTCATGAGGAATTTCATAAAACTAGTTTTACAAGCTCATATGTATCCATTTTTTCGCTTTACATGTCTCCCTTTCATTGACTATTTTCATTTCGCTTGTAAAGCTACAGTAGTTTCTGCAGTACCATTTTTTGTATTAGACGCACTTGATAGAATATGCGCCAACAGGAAGAGGATATTAAGTAAGTAGTGGAAGCTAGAAAAAGTAATACGATATCGGTATGTAGCTGAATATTGTACACATTATACAATATATGTTCCATTACTGTCATGCATAATTCATTCATCCACTTCACATCACTCCTTTGTGGTTTCCCTTTCGCAGGAAGAAAGGAAGCCTTGTCGATTTATAATACATCAAACTTCCTCGTTTTTTCCCTTTCCACTCGATCTATATTTTTCTTTATTAGAAAATATAGGAGCATTGTCATGTGGGGCTGCTTCGTAGTAAATAATGCCATGTATTGTTTTACTTTATGCTAGAATAGTTGTAAAAGAGAAAACTTTTCGACCTGGAGAAACGTGGAGAAAAGTGTGTATTAAGAAAGAAGGATGTGTGTGGCCTTTATATTCCAGAACAGAGGGTGTATTCGAAATAAAAACTGTGCAACACGTCTATATCAGGAAAACTTAAAATCATGAAAATATCTCGAGTCGGTTTAGGTCATTACTTTAGCTTATGAATAGGCTATATAGAAAAGGAAACATTCCAGCAGCAGTTGTTTAAGTCATCTTGACGTGTCGTTGTCTCTTGATTATTTCAGTTGATGTGTGCTTACGAAGTTTTTATTAGAGATTTTGAATACGACAAAAGTACAACTAAATTTATAAAAGCAATGTAGTGGATAAAATGCAGTTACAGAAAGAAGGTCGCACTTCTTCCCTCGCATTTTTCCCTGTGAGTTTTGACTTTTCATTTTGCATACACACTACCAGCACAAATGTACAAATTCCAACCTACTTTTCAGAACGAGCAAAGATTGATCACTCAAGCAGTCCTTTGCTAACTTAAGCAGGAAAAACAATACGCATTTGCTGCCAATTGGCAAACTCGGAAATAGTATAAAAAAAGAGGAAAAGCAATATAGTTTTGAGTTTTACAATGAAATTGGTTTCGCTGAATGAAAGAAACGCAACAGCGAAAGCGGTGCTTATAATATTTATATATTATCTAACCATGAAATGTAAAATCACGTAACTGCTGCTCTGATATTCGCTTTGAGCATGAATCTACCAGTTTCCCATTTGTCATACTTTTTTGCCAACAGTGGCAACAGTAGTAAAAGCAGAGTACATGTTCCCCTTTTTCTTTAAAAATAAGATTCGCATGATTTACGTAATAATATGTTTATTTTTATTAAAATGACATACTAGCATACTACAAATTCTTTCTCTAAGAGCAATACAAAACTATGTAACCTAAAGAGATGTTAAGTATATGAGAGCACAAGCACGCAATAGAAAAAAGCATAGAGAAAGACACACAAAATATATCAATCTCCATTCAAGACCTGTTCCTTAACGCGACAAGTTTTGCCAGAGTGTCAAATAAAAAGCTTTTCTCTTCTGTCGTTCTTTTACTTCTTACGACGTACTCTGAGCTTCCGTATTGCCAGTCTGGTGCTTATTAAAATGCCTATCTCGCCTTCGCTTCTGTCGTACGTATGTACTCAATCCTCGCATTTTTATTCTTCTATAGTTTCATGAGAGCTTTGACTTACTTTTTTCTCCAATAACCAAATATGCACAAAAAGCTTGCTTATATATCCGCAACTTTCTCCCAGCCAAGAATTTCTCCTCACACCAGCCATGTTACTAGTTTCTTCTATTTAGACAACATTGCATGCATAATACATATACCTATGCATATATCTTATGTGAACTGGGTTGTGTCTAACTTTTAAGAACGATAAAGCCTAAAGCTTATAATATGTACTTGTATGCAATGATCATAACATTAAGAGTAGTAATGAAGAATATCAAAACTTATTCTTAGCGCCTCTTTTGAATCAATTCATAGAACCAAACCAAGTCAACAATCGCATTACTATCTTAAAAATTTGGAAAGTGAAAAGATTCCTACTGAAACAAAAATAGCTCACTCCGTCTGTTGACTACCAAAACGTTCTGCATCTGCACTGATGATACGTGTGTTTAGTTGCTTCGAGTAAGAAGGGATTGTTTAGAATTTCCACAGGTATACAAACAAATTCATATTATTTAATGTTTAAAAATTGAGCCTGGAATCCGCAGAGAATTAAAGTGGTTTGCGTGTGTAAAAATCAGGCCTTCAAATTAAACAGTTTACATGAGCCCAAAAATATTGTCTGAATTATTGTGTATGTTGTAGTTGTAGTCATTCATCTAGACTAGTACAGACATGGTTTTCTATTATTCAACCATTTTTTGTCCTACTTTCTGGCTGTCCTAGTCAGTGAACACAAAGTATATCATTATAAAGCTTTATAATATATTGCTTGCTGTATAGTAAAACAAACGCAGTAAAGACCTAAATGAAATGCGTAGAAATTTTCTACACCCGCTTGTGACGATCATCGTCCTCACATCATATGATAAGCCATTGTATTCTAAGTAGGTAGTGTAAAAATGAGCCAGGAAAAAAGATTTATTGCATACGACAATAAGACAGCCGAAAGTCGAATGCTACACGATACAAAAATTTGGTTTCATATTTTTCCTTTGACTAAGACCTTGGCTGGAGACAGAAAACGGGAGAATTAAATAGAGCAGAAGAAACGTTTTCCCCATTCAACAGACTTTCTTTCATATTTTCTTTCTAAGACAAGTAAAAGCTGCTACTGATGCTGCTTTTGGTTTTTTTTCTCCCTTTTCATCTATCACATTCATGCTTGAATTGAATATTAATATTCTTGCATATTATTCTCCGTGTGCAGCTGTTTTATAAGTAAAATAAGCAAACGCGTATGCTATTTTATACCATTTTATAAAAATTGCTCACGCATCGTTCTCAGCATTCATGCCATGAATAAAAGTGGAATTATATATAACATGTAATGTGATATCAGCATGGGTATTTCGCTTCAATAAGAACGTGGCAGCCAAATTCATCTATGGCGGCTCATATATTGGCTTGCCGCCTCGTTCTCCTTTTCTTTGGCAAAGTTTTTCAGGTAAACTTTACAGTAGTATGGAATTGAAAGCAACATTATTTCTCTACATCTCTTTCAGCCTACAGAGAATCATGCTGTGATGCTACGACGTGACGCATAAAAAAGGAATGAATATTGCCTATACGAAAAGAAGATTGGAAGTCGAACAACATCCACTCAAAATAATACTTGATACATCGAAACAGCAATGCATATTATGTGAAAGAAAAGAGTTGGATTCATAGTGAAAGCAAATTAAGTGCAATAACGCTGATAAGAATGCATAATATGGACCCAAGGTACACATTAAAGTTCAATGTTCAATATTAATGTACAACTTTCTTGTAAACCAGGTTCTTTTATTTCTTTTCTCCTTCAAGTTCATGCATTGCATAATATTTATCGTTTCCTTCCAACTGGCAATGCATTGGTGGCTTGGAGTAACTAGCTGAAAAAGTTGAGACATCCACTAACCTTTATTCACTAGTAGGAAATATGCAGGATGCATGAATAGTAGATTTTCAAGTTTCAGTAGAATCCTTTGAATTTGAACTCAGCTCTACCCTTTTGGCAAAGTCGTAATAAGGTTCCATTTTATTACGTTTCTAACCCTTTGATCTTGTTGCATGCTTCATCCTCCTTTTGTCAGTCAGAAAACTTTTGTTGTACTGCACATGGCGCTCATTACCAAAAGGATTGTAGAATTGTAGCAACATTTTGTGCATGATCATAAATTCCTACGTGAATGCGTCAAGGAACAATTGCACCCTGACAAAGTGAATATTTCAGAGAGTTGAATGAATAGAGAATATAATAGCCTCTTTTTTAATAAATGACGACTACGTCGATGTCAGCAGACTCCACTTTTCACGTGCGTTTTGGAATCATTATCACACGCAGACAACATAAAGGATCTGCATTCAGTTGTGCACTGATTGTATTCTTCCAAATGAATAGACTACAATTTAGAATTGTACATGCTGTGCTGTGACTGAAGGATTCATATATAATGCTAATTAAGTGCAAGCTGTATATTTCAGAGTCTACAGTTAAACTAAAATAATGATGCAGTTCTGGAACAATGAGAAGTAGAGCCAACGTGAGATACAAGTAGTGAAAGTATTGTGCTAGTCAAGAATCTTTTTTTCTGCTTAATTCGATCCGCCTGCTGGTTGCGGTCTGTTAGTTTTGAGAATTACAGATGCACACGTGCAATAAATGAACTACCTATTCGTGGAAAATGCTTACGTGTTTTTGCACATATGTATCAAGTTTAATTTATCTGGCTATAAGGTACAAATACGACAAACCGGGAGACGAAAATAATATATGCTCGCATTCTATCAAGGTTGATTATACGCTTTTTCTCTTCCAATCTCGATTCAAGGCGACACATGCCACAAACAAAATTGCGCTCATAATGAATTCAGCAGCAGACGCAGTAACAAAGAAAACTCGTCACAAGGTCAGACCACAAAATAAATGAGAATTATCCCTGTTGTTATCTACGTGTGTCTTATGTGTAGGTGTGAAAATGCGTGCAGGCGTGCGTGTACTGTATTTATTCAAGACAAACAGGAAATGGATTGAACAAAAGAAAGTCTCCCTTCCTCCTTCATGAATCTCATCCAGCAGAACAATAACGCTTGTTACATGTTTCAAATTTATAGAGTGACATATTGTTCTCGTTTATATATATTTATGAGCTGGTTTTTGAAATGAAAGCAATTGAATGATAACACTGCATAAAACATAATGAAGTGTGCAGAGCACAATGAAGAATTTTAGAAATATATCAGTTTGTTTTCAATGTCAAGGCATATGAACCGAGACGGCATACACGGGCAACTGCATCATAGCCTTCTTATTTTTTACGCCCCAGCTTCCATTCCTATCTTCTCCATTTCTGCTTATTTCAGCAGAATTTCCACCTATTTCACATGCATTGCATACGTACATTATATTTATATCTGTCAACTTGGTGCGTGTGTTGTGAGTGGAAGAAAAGGAGGGCAACAAGTGCTCCGTGTTCACGTCCCCCTCGGTCGCTCATCGTAAACCAAATATCAGCTTCCCTTTCATTTCACATTTATCTTACCAATCATCTTTTTCCCTTCCACTCTTCCCCCATCATTCTTTCCCACTTTTACCATCTTGAATGCACAAAAAAACTCTCTTTTCCGCTAATACAACCGTAGCTAAGCTAAATGCATCACCATTCAAGTGAAAGACTCGTTAGTTTTTTTCAGCTCACTTCAGTGGTAACATAAAAATCATATTTTCTTCTACAACATTTATTTATTTTCCATCTCATAGGGTGAAAGCTGGTTTAAAATGAAAGTCGTTTCTGAAATACTACTGTTTCACTGCTTTACCCCTGCCTGCCAAAAAATCTAATTGTAGGACATAAATAAGGATGCGGTGAAAACATGGGTATATGCACGTGTTTGTATTCCATTTCCCTGTGTGTGATTGAAGACTGCAGTTTGAAAATAATGCATCGAATCAAGAATCCAATTCTTAAATTTATAAGAAATGAAATACATTTTGTCAGGTTTTATTGCTGCCTTGTGATATGCTACAATGTTACGTAAGACATTTCTCCGTGCATCAACGATTTTCGAATTGTATCAGTCAAGTTCAAAAATATGTTATCATTTATAAGAAGCAAAGAACCATTCGACTGCATAAACTTGTAAAAATATTACTCTTATCATTTAGCATCTCTACTTACTGTACATTCCCATCCTCTGAGGGAAACAGCTTTGTATCTCCAGATGCACTCAAGTGAACATTTAAGTGTACTTATTTTTGATAGATGAATGGACATTGACAAGAAAAGGAAGAAAAATTGGATTTGCCATTACTTTCTCTTTTGTGAGCGGAAACGATGAAGTTACTTTTTACTATCTTGCAATATTTAATATCTTATAGTTGATCGTTGAGCATCAGTGATTTTGTCTTAACTTTTTTACTGCTTTACGACGAGATAATCCGATTTTGAAAGGGTAAAATATTCAAGGGCACGAATCTAATGTTTTTCCTTCTGCTAACGCTGAGTAACCAGAAAACTTTGCGCATACAATCTGTCAAGACGTACGAGAAATATACTTGACATATATCTTCATGTCGCACGTACCCTTGCCTGAACAAAATACTATTAAAACAGATATGAATGCTCTATGGAAAATACTGCACTAAAATATTATGCAAACACGTACTGAAAATGTACTTCATGACCTTCATGAAAAGTTTGATAGTATATAAAGGAAAGTGGACGACAAATTTGCAACTACTTGCATATTTTTTATTGTGCTTAGAAGGCGCATTTTCTGAATTTTTGACATACTTTCACAAAAGCAAGCACGTTTGGCTTTGGCGGAAAAGTGAAATAGGTAAGTCTAGAATAGTTTATCTTTGCTTATAACGATACATGAATAATGTGAAATAGTTCAGTAGCTGAAGCATATTTTAAGGAGATGGAAGATGATTAAAGAACGATGGTGGCATACTAGTTTTAGCGAATCGTTTCCAAGAAGCTTTTACTTTAAGGAGAACGGAAGGACTGAATCTGAAGCAAAAAATCAAATAGTGTTAATGTCACATTTAAAGGCTATAAAATGCCTCTGTTCCAAAGTAAAATGATTAATATTCAAATCACTGCCAATAACAATGATATTGTTTTAAGTCGGAAAAGTATGCTATGAACTGTTCTAATACGTTGGAAAACTTTACTCACAAGCCCAACATATTCCCTTAAATAGAAATGCAATAGAATTGTTGGAAAAGAAATAGAATTGTTTTATTGCTTCTATTACTCATACGTTATTGTTTAAATATCACACAGTAGTTTGTTTCCCTTGAAAGTAAAGATGAGCTCAATAAAATAGATAACTTTGCATTTCATAATATTGCATATTTCTTCGCTATAAACATATTGTTTTCATTCGTCGAATGACACAAAATACGCAAACAATCATAAAGCCAACTTTGTGCTAGTGATTGTTTTTCCTCAACTGTAAATTCTATTCTTCTAGAAGACAATAAACGGAGAAGTTTCCAGCCTCAAAATTAGAAATTGTTAGTTGACCAATTTCAGTAGCAATCGCGCTACCAAAAATAAGTTTGTTTAATCACTTATCTGAATAGTACAAGTATTACAAGTATGCGAATGTTTTGTGCAAGTAGTTCAAAGACAGATAATGACATAGCAATCGTAGCATACTGCTTTCATTGCCATTTCAGTCGTACAAGACTTTTTAAGAAGCAGAAGGCAAGTTGTTGTGAAGAATGATTTTGAGGGAAAGTTTTCAACAGATGTTGCAAGAATGAATGCTTATAGATGCTACGCCTTTCTCTTCGATTCTTTAACCTCTCACTTCCTGGATAATTTTCCCTGAAGAGAAATTTCTTCTCTTGTTCATATATCCGCCAACGAACAACGGAGAAAAGGGAATAATATAATTTCAAAGGAAAAGCAAGCGGAAGGCTTTAAAACAAAGATTAGAGAGCAAAGGGTTCTGGCCTGGCATCAAGCCTCACAAACTTTTTTCGAGTTTAAGCCGTCTTTGTCTTTAGTGTGTAATATGTATCAACTATATACCCATCTTACATGTAAGTTTTAGTAGTATTGAAAAGTAATGTATGTTTTATGCACATTTTTGCTCCAGGTTTGCAGAAGACGAAAGCAAGTTTAAGTGTCTTTAAATACTAGAATGACAGTTTTCTCAAAGTTCATTTCTATTGAAAGAATGAATGGAAGTTTAGCAGGTCATTCTTAGCCCTTTTGAAAACATTGTCATCTCCAGTAGAAGAAGACCGACAAAAATGCATAATATCATCGAATTAAAGACTTTCAAAAACTTATCATTCATCGAATATAAAGAAGAGAAAACAAACGACAGAGAGCATATAAAATGCGAAAGGTAAATAGAGAGCTGAAAGTCTTTGTAAATAGCCGAATGAGCTACCACAGAGAAAGTCTAATCGTCAACTTTTAGGCATCGAGTCTTAACTCGGTCTTGTTCTTATAATTTGTACCTATTACTGCCGTTGGCCGTATAGAAGAAATTTTCAGATGTGAAATCTTCATGGTTGTACTATGGGCACACTGCAGAACGGGGCGAAGTCAGACTTTCCATTTCAACATCACCATAAGATGCAAAGAGTTTTCCATTTGAATTCAAGTTTAACTTTGAAAACGATAAAGAGGAGCTCAAATGTCTTTAATATTTCCTAAATGTGCTATGTAGCTATGTGCAGAATATCCTCTATGCGTACTGGAGTATTACATAATTGAAATTACCGCACACTTCCAGAAGTCCGAACATCAAAATCCATGAAGAAGCTCCTTCTCTTTTACATTTGTTGCCTGAGTATAGTCATGAGTGAACACGAAAAGTTTGGCGAAAACAAAAGGAACCATAATTGGGCATACAGAAAACTTAAGACTTTTTTTTCGGGAAGGAAAACAACTTTCAATCCATTGAAAATGCTAAGTTGTTTGTATCAAATAGTTTTGCTCTTACTATTTATTGTCTACACGCAGACAAACAAACGTAGTGGTCATCTTTGTTGAATTGAAACGCACAAGATATCAGACCTCAATGGAAATTAACGTTTGGCACATTCACTTTTACTTTTTATTGTCTATTTATACCAAAGTTTTTAGAGACAAAAGCAAAATACATAGTTGACTGTTTAAACAACTCTAACTTTGCCATGGACCACCACATCCGCTTTGCTTTCATAGCCCCTGCCCTTTGCAGTGTAGAGTAAGATCACTTGAATAACGGAACTTGATTGCCTGGTTAATTATGTCAAAGTTGCACCATCAAAAAATGATTGTTTATCTTGTCTACGCATTCTTCTAACTTTAAAATATTCCATGGAGTACTGGTGCAAATCTCTAAAACAAAGAAAGCACAAAAGTGAAAAGAAAAACTGACAGTTTGATCTGGAACGAATTAGAAAAGAGTTTTGTTTACTCTGTAGAATCTTTCATCCTTGCCTATTCAGTTACTACTAGAAAATACTGAAAATTAAAATCTCTTAAAACACGCTTTACAATAGGGGAGCGAGGAGATTTTGTCGACCGGCACGCACAGTAGGATTGCAGCAATGCTAATATTATTGTGGAAGGGGAAAGCAAACAAAAACATTAAAAAGAGGAAAACGGAAGTTCGAATATAATGGGCATACTTAGGCATAATTACACACTATTATTTTTCTACGACCTTTCTTCTATGAAGCATAAAAATCATCTGTTAAAGGTCTAAAAATACACTATGTGTGACCTTACAACCATTTCTATCCCATTTGAACTTGCAGAGAGCCAGACTAACAACTGTACAGTGGATTTTTCTCCGCGTGGAAACTTTCCCTAATATTATTGGTGCTTTTATGATTATCTGTCATAATACGGATAAACTGGTAAAATGTTCTCTTGTCGGCATTCCTTTATTATTGTAAGTGCTAAAAATAGGTATATTGCACTGCGTTGCAGCAATCATTTCATTTTTCGTTTGCTACTGCTGATGATGACGGTGGGAAAGAGAAAGTAGGCGAGTGTTATTGACAAAGTGGAAAATCATGATGATAACAGAGGCTTTACGATCCCACTAACGACATCAATGGGAATATTACACAGAGAATTGTATGTGCAAGGGGATGAGCTGATTGCACCTTATTTCGTCCCCCAAAACGGGTCGTGTCATATCATAATACACGCCTATAATATACAGATGCAAGATATAGAAAAAGAAAATAGAGAAGAGAAGGAGGAAACACAAAGGACACACATTTATAGAATCATAATAAAATATAAACGTCGTGTGGAGAGATAACTATCGTTTTGTGGTTTGCTCTGGCCCTTCTGGACTACCACTAATGCTGTCGGGAAGTCAGACTCTATCTCAATGCAACTTTTCTCTTTTTGGAAGATCATCCATGTGTGCATTGGTGGTATTGTCCCAGAGAATAACAAACCGGCAATCGGTTTCCACGCTTTTGGTAAGTAAAAGTAGCCTTTGAAACGTAAATGTAACTAATAGTGAATGAGTGAGGCAGGGGTGATGAGATGTGAGAGAGGCAACAACTTTTCAGATGCACTTTATCCCAGGAAGTCCAAACATCTTTCTGGTTGTTTACTTTCCTTGGTGGAACCACACCACAATAACAGCAAGGCTTGGTTGGTTGTCAGGATTAAGCTTGTCTATATGCCATCGCCTTAACTTTCCCCCTTATTTTTAGTATGGTCATGGGTTGGTCATATCGCTATAAATTTTAGTGGAAACTTAAGGAGTGAGAGATGTTTGGCATTGCATTTGTATTACCCAAGAGTAGCTGGATATCCTCTGCTGACGTAGTTTATTCACAGAAACCGTAAAGGATGCACTTGGAAAGTGCAACCGCAATAAATCCTTCGTCTTAAGCCAAATGTAATAAACAAGTGGAAGCTGTATACATGCCACTTAAATGCATTCATGATGCTTTCTTTTTCTTTTAACACAGCGGTTTTTCACAAGTTATGGGTATTTACAGTCAGACTAGATGAAGTCGTTATATGTGAGGTGAAGATTGAAGATCAAAAGTATGAAATGAAGTTTTTACATGCCTAGAAGGCAGCATATTAAAATTCCGATGTCTACGTATCTAGAAAAATAAGATGCTACCATATTCTTATAGATGCTTGTGTTTACATAAATCTAATCAAAGCTACTTTTGAACCATTTTACAATAACTGTCTTTCTCTGGCACGTATGAGAGATTCTGTATTGCTTATGACATTTCATAATTTGCTTGCACTTATAGCATGATTGATTACCAATGTGGTCAGCGCTTTGTTTAAAATAAGAAATAGTTTATTGTTTTTTCAAGTTTTGTAATTGACATTATTTGACCATGTACGAGGTAAATTTTTAATTTCAAAAACAAAACTAATTTTAAAATCTTCCTATCTTATGCATTAAAAGAGAGCAATATTCAGCTAAATTATTTGCGTAACACGGAGAAATACATCCATGTACTATTTAACACGACGGCACAGTGTGGTCAAAGAATTGAGCATATATATAAGAATATAAGCTTAGAAAATGACGCACACAACTTTTTCGATAAAAGTTCAACTAACAAAGTATAAGTTTGCATATGCGATAGTGCGTTTGTATTCCGACACACTAAATGTAAAGACATATACATAGCTGAGCATGATATAATAAAGCATAGATAACTTTACAAAATTGAAAGCATGATTTGAAAGATGTTCTCAGCTGCTGGAGTTGAAATTCCTTTATTTCGTCATCGTCATCATGGAACACTATTCCGGCGGACTCAATTGCATATATGTAGCGCAATGCGGAATCTCTGACTTTGTGATGGATAATATATATATAACCTGTGTCTATGATGATGAATTTGTACAAAATATAATATATGTAGTAGTGTTTCTCTTCTTTTCCGCGTTCATTCCATTTCCTTCTTACTTCGAAAGGAGTAACTCGGCGAGTGGATGCATTGGATCCTGGAGGGCTCGAGTTTCCTTCCTTTTCCTTGTATATCAAAGGGAGCCATGAATTTTAAAGCTTCCACTAATCTCGACTGAAACACATCACAAAGGAGTATAGTATATGTATGCGCCTACGTGCATCGTAAAAAGAAAGTCAGCATGTAAAACAACTTGCTCAACTATTTATGCAACTCCTTTTGCTCGTAGCAAGTATAAAGTCCTAACATATAACTAACTTTACGATTGAAACTTCTCCATAAGTATACCAAGCATTTTTGTTTCTACTGTCATATAATAACGGCAGCAAATTCACCGGTAACAAAAAGAGAACAGGTTGCATTAAAATTCTTGTTTGTTCACTAATGAAACAAAACTGATCCACGTCACCAATCTATCTGTCTGTGTATTTTGTAATTCAACAGCACACTTTGTAAGAAAATGACAAAAAACTAAAATTTTACGAAGAATAAAGTCGACCAGGCACTTATATAACCTCGCCCTCTAACAAGTCACATGCCTTCTCCCCCAAATAGGCATCCTGAGAATGTATTTAGCCAAAAGTTATGCACAATTCACGTATCCAATTATCAAGCATGACGATCCTGATATCATGAAATCTACTGAACAATGACGTACTAGTGTTTTTGAGATGACCGGTCAATGGCGCCAATAACGCACGTTCACCTAACAGAAAGGTATCTTACATCAAAACGGTGAGGCATTATTTTAGATGCCCTGATTTTCGTGAGAGATTTTACAGCTAATGTGTATCCAGCCATGTAACCAGATGTTGTTCAAATTTAATACTTCTTGGAAGAACGCAACAATAGAAATATTTTGACCTTGTGATATCATCTAATTTCTAGATTTATGATTAACTTATGATTGGATTGGAATGTCAGATCAATCTCATTATAAAATTATAATGTCGGTCTACAAGATTGTGTTGAGCCATAGGACAGTTGTATCAAAACAAATATATGAAGATCCCGATTATATCCGTATCCATACAGGATCTGAACTGCAGGCTGAAGTATATGAAATTTAACAAAATTCTTATACACAATAAATGGATGTTATACCGAAGTTTCTTATGCATATTAGAATTCTATGCGTAAGGGATAACCGAGTAAAGTTGCTATTATTAGAAAGGTTTCAGTTTTTGTTGCAAAACTTTGCACATTTCCTTGCTAAATGTACAAAAAACAAAAAAGGTTAAGCGCTTTCCCCCACACTTCCCACACTTTTTTTCTCGATCTTCTTTGAAATACGTAACTGGTTTTCTTTCGCTTGGTGGTACTGACGCGTATTTTTGTACTTTCTTTCCCTTTTTTCAGTATTCAAAAGTGAACATATGTGGGGAAGGAAATTCCCTTTATTTCTCAAAATCCCCAATCGACCCTTGAAATAAAAGTTAAAAAAGAAGTAAAAGAGGAAATGAAATACGTTGGAAGTTTATAAGACATAAGGTCAAATGCTCGGCATACTGTGTTACTCTTTGCAATGGTTAAGAATTATTGTACAGTTTATGGTCTTCTGTATTATTATTAGCACCATTCAAACAAACGTAGTACTGTTCTCCACTGAATTTTGTGTCTATAATGTTAAAGCATCCCTATCTTACTTGTGATGCATACTTTGTTATAATACTATACAGAACTTAAATGTCTGAAATAGCATAATTCATTGTTATTTAGTGTAAAGGTAAGTTAACGTAAGGAAAATACGCACTTTGGGTTCACCCAAAGACATCTTTGGATCTGAACTCATACTGGTTGGACGTAAGTCTTCACGATGCTTGATATCATATTGGCAATGGCTTCAGCGGGATAAGTTACATATTGAATACGGAATGTTTGAATTCCAATAATAATATGCAATAAAAATACATGAGAAATCTCCATAAACATAACGATAGATGTAACAAATATTATGCGATTATTATAAGCTACGCGGAAAAGTATTATGAGCTCTGATCCCGTTCGAAAACTCATGTATCGGTACAATATTAGAAAAAGATATATGTATAGAAACTCACAAGTCAAAAGTCAGTTTATATATCATCGGTTTGTATCAGTTTGTATATCATCGGTGCTACGCTAACCTTTATGTTCCTAGTTTTAAAAAATGGAAATGATGAGTTGGACTCTATATAGGAATAGCTTAACTATAGTTTATTGCAATTCGTTTCATCTGAAAAGCTATCGGGATTAATTTTTATTGGTATGTTAACTTCAAGAATAAAGAGGTAGAGAAAACCGCCATATTTTTTATAGCACTAAGTACTGGGTGGTTATATTTACTCATAGTTATGCAACACTCTCAAATATTTGACACTCTAGATTTACTTTTAATGACATGAAATGGTTATAAAAGGCAAAAATGGTTCTAAAATGAGCTTTCATTGTATGAGTGTAATGAGAATAGTTTAAAACTTTGAAAACGTGGAATGCACATTCATCCAGAGGAGTTGTAAAACACGTAACGAACATGAAATTTATTTTGTTAAAACCACCTGTAATTGCTAACCATTTACGAAAGGGGCATTAAAACCTTCGGCATTTAGGGCAATTGAATTCAATGAAAGATTTGTAGCATAAATGACACTTTAAGTGCAAGTGTTTTATAAGAAAACAAAAGGTCTTACAAAGAGAATTAAAGACAAATGAATGTTGTTGTTGTTTAAAAGTCCATAAAAGCTATACAGCGTTTACTTTTGTTTGACGTGACCGTTTAAAACACCAACCTTTCCAAAACATTGAATTACAGGGTTTGATAAAATAAAATTTTCCAAATGACCTTTTAAACCTCAAAAGCTATTATTATTCTGATTAACCCCAACACGAATATAAACAGTGACAAAGGACATAAAGAGTAACACCAAACCAGCGTAGTAAATGTGCTCACCTTTCAAACTGCCGAACAAAACAACATTGTTTTTAAATACCCACTATTTATGTAGAGCTTTATAGTATATTACGCTTTAAGACAATGCATCTATCAAAATTGTTCAACTTGCCTGTTACAATATCTCTTCAAATTTGAGAACCGTCATTAATTCACGTCATGCACTCTGTAATATTAACTGAAAAAGGGGTGATTAGCCATTTTTCTCCAAAAAATCTATCTGACATGCACTGCCGTTAGACTTGCTCGTTCGGCTTTCAAAGTCGGTATTAAATTAAATCTTCATAGATAAGGTCAAGAGCATGAAGCACATTAACCCGCCTCCTTACCAATATGTTGAAATAAGTAATCAGAATAAAGCGGGTTTTTGCGTGTTATGTTTGCTTTAAATTTCTTTTCATTTTAAAAAAGAAATTGGAACCGCCTCCAGAGCATGAAAAGGAAAAATCTACAGAGGCGAAAAATACAGATACATGAAGTATGGTGGATAGTCTCTGCCCCCTACCATTACACTTGCATGCAATGACTGCTCAAGATAACTTCTACTCTCAAACATTTTCGGTAGACTCATAGGAATGAATTTTTATTGATAGAAAGTAGCTCTTGCGGTTTGGGACATTGGTTTTACAAAGAAAAGTTAAATGAATTGTATGCATCTGCAATGGTTGAAGAATATTTTCATGGCTGAATAAAAGTAAACCTACTACTTTACATGGTTTTCTTGCAGCTTTCTTTCAAAGTCAAAGACATCGGCATTCATTGTAGACCATCGACAGTTAGTAAGTCAGTCTTGTATCATTCCAGCTCTTTCATGTTTTCAGGGTAATTGTTCCTTCCACAAATTTTCCATTGGGAAATACATTTCAAACGTTAGGAAACGCGACATAATTTTATCACATTGTGCCTAATGTGTTTTATAAATTGTTTTAAAACTGTACGTTGTCGTGTAGTTCTTAGCATTTTTATAGTGAAAATACGTATACGGAAAAATTATAATGAAAATAGTTCATGAGTGTTACTTCGGTGTATACTGCATTGCCTCAGGCAGGAGAAAGCAGGAAAGCTTTAGTTTTCTAAGAATATCAGCTTCATTACAAAAATGGATTTTGTCGCAAGAATTCTGTCAATTTCAAGCCATAAGAATCCAGTTTTCTGGAAATTTCTTCCTGTTGACATTTAAATACAAAAAATAATCTTAGGCTTTCATAGACACCAGAGAACCTTCTACTGACCTTTAAGTTTATATTATCGATCGTATACTTTAAATGTAAATATGCAATAATTATTCAAGGCTCTTATTTTTCCCACTTGGTTCGTGTAAGTCTATTGCAAAAATATACATGCATGCAATGTACTTGAATGTACATCATCATTAATATTTTTTAAACCTTCTCTTAAAACCTACGCATATACTGATGTGCATGTAAATGAAACACCATACTAACTGTAACTTTGTATCTTTGTCCTATATTTACATTCATAGCTGCACATTACTGACGTATGCATGTATGGGCATGACTTTGAAGCATTTATCTCGAGAAAAAGAAAAGCAATAATCATTTCGTGCGTGTCGCCAAACAACATTACTTTTCTCTTGTGTGTACCTTCCCCAAGCCTGAGTTTTTTACTTGTATACTCTAGTCCTTCTGAACAACTTTTACCCGCCATGCCCTAAAAAATTAAGCAACCAGAAAAGAAAAAAAGCCTGCCGAGAGTGCGTATCGTCTCATGGTCGAAGTTCATGATAGAAAACTCGTGTGCTTTTTGTGAGGTTATTTTACGATGTCCTTTTGTGTGCAAAAAGAAACGCAATGAGTAAGTCGTTAGAAAAACTATTTCCTGACTCTACTAATGTTTCCTCTCCACAAAAAGAGCTGAAAGTTGAATGAGTATAGATATGTGCTACATAATATTTAGTATTTAGTAGTATATTATCTATATAGTTTTGTTTCCAATAAATGGTGTTGTATACCTCAGATCAGTTTGTATACTGGTTTTTCAATAGCAGTATTTTCTTATTGTGTATAAGATATAATTCAGAATATCGGTGTGTAATGTGTAGAATTTTTGTAAAATTGTCATCAGTTCAGTGTTCATAATGATGATGCTAAAGTTATTTGAAGCTATTAAAATTTCCCATACATATTATGAAACTGTTATGATAGTTCATGAACCCTATTTTCTGAATTTCAAAAATGTTCAAATGAATTAAAATAAACAAAACCACATCATGGATATGGAATTGGCATGCGAATAGTTAGCAAAACGAAAAATTTGCGAGTTTTCTGTAGTGCATCGACTAGAGTTTTCTTTCATAATGAACTTTTGAGCTTAAAACAAACATAATCATCTAATAAAACATGCATCTCTTCCAAGCGAAAATCTTTCTTAGTGACATGTTGTTTTTCTGGTGGAACAATGTAATAACCGCTTTTATAACAATAAGCCGTTTCCAAACCTGCATAATGTAGCATGCAGATAAACATGTAAAACACAGAAGGCATAAGCTTCATCTTAACAATCATACTATCATGCGAAGTCTAAAGTAAATATTATTTTGCATGGTTGTTTTGTTCAAGGCCTTTAATGACTTTTATTCCAGTGAGCATACAAAACATTCCATTACTTAAATTATCAACATAAGGATAGAAAATGACATGATGACAGTATTAAAGTGTACCCTTTCATTATCATATACCTGTCAGCGTCACTCAAAGAAACGGGACATGTGAAACTAATTCGTAGCTCTACTTACTATGCATTTTGCAAACACAACATTAAGTTATTTTCTGAAGTGAAGGTATAATTAACATTGTAGAAATAGCAACGGAAAAAGGGTACATATGTATAATACAAAAACAAAGGAAGTGTCTAATCCAGTTCATTCTTTTATTCTCACGAGTAATTAATGAGCTTCCTCAATACGAAAAACAATTACGTCTGTCTCTGCCCACACCGTTGAAAATGAAAACACTACATTTTTCTTCCATCTCAATGTTTTTTACTTTGCTGTGTAGCCCTCACTGATTGCGGATGTGTGGATGAGTCGTTGTATTTAAAGTGAAGAACTGGAGCGTGATCTTCTTAGCATTGACACAAGGTATAACATAAAACTCACATTTGTTGCAATGCGATTACGAGATTACAACAAGGACGCATGCCCTTACATCTCATCTCTATGTTCTAACTCAAACCAGTCTTGATGTAAGTAGGTCAGGTAATACATTATTCACGCTCAAATTTTACATGTCGTCGTCATCAAAAGCCCAGCGTTTTATAACGAAATACGTAATAATATGTTACATGAGATAAATTCTGAAAAGTTTTTCTTAAAGAATTCACAAACAAAAACAAAAGAGAACTTGTTTCGGATCTCAATTTAAAGCATGTAGCGTGGTTTGTTCTTATCATTATCACAAGCTAAAATGATGGGAAGCACTTGAATTGTAGCTCCAAAATCGAATGATGTAAGATGTCAAAAAAATCGTCTTGCATGCAAGTAAAGTATATATCTCCATATTACTTATATTGGTGATTGCTACAATGGTATACGATAATATTACTTATGTCTTTTTTTACTTTCAGCTCTGTGCAATATGTACCTTGCTTTCTTGCAAAACTTTCCCCAAAACTAGTGGCACGGAACCACTATGAAAGGAAATGAGCAGGGCCTTTAGCAGGAACAACACGTAGATTAGCCCATTTTGTTGGAAAATATAGAGACGTCTATTATTATAATGCGCACTACATTTTATTCATGATGATAATAATCCGGACAAGTTAAAAGTTGTTATTTTCTCCACACTTTCACCGCCACCATCAACAACATATACACGTCTGCTACTTTTCCCCCTTTTTCACTAGCTAACGTAAACGTAGTGAAGTAGTGTGATATATGAACATACTCATACTTTTGCCATCTCACCACGAAAAAATTACAAGGCTACGATAAATGAGATTCCCCTTTTCTTCTAAAAGTCAAGAAATGCAATATTTATTTTTCGCATTTTTCAAAACTAAATTTCATTTCTCTTCTTTTGTGTTTAGCGTCTTCTAAGTGAAAAAAGTAGAGAGAAAGAGGCAACCTCTCTTATTCAACTCTACTGTCTACGTCCCTCAGCCTCGTCGCCACGAAAATTTTTTCTTCTTTCTTATCCACCGGAAAGGGTACAGTGCTATATAAAAAAAACTACATGAACAAGACTCATTCTCTTTTCTCTCCAATTCCTTCTTCCCTCTTATCTTGCTCCGTCGTCTTTTCTTTTTAGAAGGTCTACTTCTCTCGTTCTCAACATGCCTGCCTGCCTGCCAAAACAAGTTAAGAGTGCAGTGGGAAATATAAGTGTCTTCATATTTCTCTAGATGGAAATAAATTACAAAGGAACTGGAACGAGATGAGAATTGCATACGTTCCATGGTGTAGTAGTAAAAGTGAGTATTGTACACTGGTCCTACAACATGGAATCTAACATGATGATGATGGTACAAGTTTTTCTGAGGGTGGTGTGTTGATGGTGTCAGCGGCAACTGTGGTGGCAGAACTACCGTATATTTATATACTCCATGTGGTTATAATGATTTGCTGAAAAGTACTCACATAAAACAGAGTCGCATAATAGACTATACTAGCCTTGTCGCGTAAGTATATACACATACGCATTTTAGTTTACAAAAAAACAAGAGAAAATGAGTACGTATTTTTTCCTTATAACAAAACAAAAAAAAACTTTCCATTACATAAACTATTTTCAACACAAAAGAGTACGCAAAAACTACTAATGATAAAAGTCTTAACTAGAGAAAGTGAATGAGTGAAATTATATCGCTGGCTATGTTTCATCGAAGGGACTACTGATAATAGCGAGTGTAAACTAAACTTCTTTACGAATATTATGGGTATTTTATACCGCGGACACATATGTGAAATATTGTCCCACGCAAGCCAGAAAACATCATATACAAGTATAACATCAATAATATATAAATGCTACTGAACCCAGTATTGTTGTGGAGATGTAGCCGCTGCTGCAGCAGCTGTAATTTACTTCACATTAGCATAGTCAGATAGATTCCATTCAATTCAAGGAATGGCCAAATATTGCATTAATGATATCTATACTTAATATTATCTCTGCATTTTAACTCATCTTTGTTATAATTTTAAATTTATCATATTTTTATTATTAGTTTGCCTATTCAGCTAGTCAGTGTGCTATGATAATAATGCCTCCCCAATCGCTCTGAAAGGATGGGTTCATGAGTACTTAATGCTTACTTTGTAAATTGTAGCTTTTCCTTCCGCTTTACAAGAACCTTTTTCGTTTTGATAAGATGGTTTCACGAGAAAACCCAAATGTAGTATTTATGAGTAGACTGGCACAACATCTGCCTATTTTTGTTTAAATTTCTTTTTACATCTTGATGTCTGCATACACTCGCCCTATCTCAAGTCTATACTATTTTATGTGTTTATATGTGATGAAAGCTGCCGCTGCTTTCTCTTGCATCTTTTTCTTCGCGAGAGAAAGTCGGCATGTCTATGTTTCCCCTGATAAATAAAAATGTGACTTTTTGTTTTATCTCTTTTACGTCTTCTTCAATGAAACTGAAGAAAGTGATGAAATTTGATGTCTTAATATAATGTTGTGTGTATACACAAAAAAGAACAAAAGGCGCTATCCAAAGCACACTCACAAAATCCATTATACTATTATTTCGTGAACCATATACACAACACAGCTTTTCTCACAACAACTCACTATTTGTTATCAGCCAAGAAAACTGACATAACAAACCAAGGCTAGAAGAAGCAGAAAAAGATTTTCATGTCGTTTTGTAAGCGAGTTTTTGTGCTACGTGTGCATGTGCTATATATACTCATCCCATCGCGTCTCTTCTTTTCCATCTCTTTTGTTTTGTTATATCTACTGTATTTATAAAAAGTTATTCTAAACATGAAAAACTCACGTTTTGCACAAGAAAAATGCTCCAACAAGCAGTGAATGTACTAGTAAAAAGTTTAGTGTGCATTATTATTTCTTGTATGATAACACTGCTCTGTCCGCATCCGTGGTAGTATAGTCACATTCCGTATGCTACAAATGGGTACTTATAACTTGCGTGCGTGAAATGGAATGAGATTTTCACATTTTACTCCCTTTTATATATTTATAAACAGGGCAATATTTATTTAATATTGTAAACATTTTTTCCATAAGCATAAGATTTCATTATTATATACCAATTGTTATTTTTGCAAGAATATTATAGCAATAAGCATGCCTTCTCGAGAATCCATCCAGCATTCGTGCTAAAAGTATGCAAGTTTATTGTATTCAAAAACTTGTTCACATTTCGACGTAACGACACAATATAGTGTTGTATGATGCAGCAATATGCTATGTTTAGTTGCCTACATAATGTGGCAGCTATTGTTTAGTTGTAAAATGCTATACTCCACTCCTCTAAGCCAAGATAATAGAGTTTTAAGCTGACTCCAAATGGCCACATGTTTGTTCTCCGTACCATGAGCAGAACAAAATAACACCATGTACAAGTATGATCCAGCTATAGAGTTGCATTTTGTGAAACAGCGAGATAAGCAAATAAACCAAACTAGCTTTAAAGTAATATTGTTGAAGGGACAAAATATTTGAAAGAAAGAGCAGCAAAAGCATACGAGTAGGCAGGATGGCATGAAAAAGTACTTTCTTCGAACGACTTACCGCCCATAACCTTGCAGGAGATGGTAAGATCAGAGCCTTCTCGAAGTGGGCCCACGGTACTCGTCAAAAGTCTCCCTGAAGCGTCGTAGATTGACACGGATTCTGGAGGCACTGTAAATAACGAAATAAAACTTTATGTAGACTACATTGTAGACAGAGAATGGGTTACTTGAGGTTGGCCTATAGACGTGACGTTTACAATACATTTCATGGAGAATGCTTCAGTTTTTACAATACCTGTTTATAATACCACATTAACAGTGAAGTTTTTTTTCGAGGGTTTTGGTATGGATCGTACTATAAGAAATGCATGAAATTTAGACATTTTTTTCTAATGCTACATAACATGTTATGCATACATGCCATACACGTACACAGAAAAACGTGTCACATTCTCTATTTTTGACTTTTGGTATCTTAATATTCTATCAGAATGCGTAACGGTAATTTATCCATAGTATTATATAGCACATTATAAAAAGGCAGAAGTATCAGTATTGGGGGTTGGATTTATCCATCACTTTGATAAATTCCAGCAAAGGCAGAGAAATATCCCTTTTCTGCTTTTATAAACCCTTCGTGTTCCTAAAAAAGGGATCGTTACGCACCTTACCAAAAAGGCGGAGGGAAATCCATTTACAACCGACCATATAAAATACACAGTACACATCCGTTATGTACGGCATTTATGTATCTTGCCAAGAATAGGACAAGACAGAAAGCTATTTGCTCAACATCCACGAAACTTTTACCAATATTTCAAAAGGGACTTTTACTTTTTTACATTATGCGATTGAATCTCGATCGTATCAACCCTCAATCTTCACAATATATACTTTTGTGTACTACACGTGCATTTATCAGTATGAGAAGATATGCCACTTTGCGTATGATGATGATCTTCTTTTTATCTTGTCGTTCAAGACTCTACTTTAATATAAAATCTCCCGCATCCTATAGAAAAACATTTTCCCCTTTAGAACTCATAACCCAATGTATGCAACTCATAACCAGGTCTGAATATCAAATAAGTGAAATAGAATTTTTTCTAAGGTAAATCGCAATATCTAGCATTATTGTATACGATTCCACATAAAAGATTGGATAAAAATACATAGAGATCCGTCAACTTTCTTTTAAGACAAAAGATTACGAATTCTGAGAAAAATCTTATAGGAATTTTTTATATACTTTTCTAGGAATCGAAATGTCTCCTTTTTTATCTACTTATGAGTCAATGCAAATGAAAAAAGTATATTTAAGCACATGAAAATTGGGAATTTAAAAGGAAAACAACTCGTCTCGTCTTTCGTACTTCATATGAAATCCATTGTGTTGAATTTTTCCTAAAGAATTCAATTATAAATTCCTAAATAAATTATTTTTCATTTCTTAATGAAAGCTATGTTTCGTCAGATAAAACGGCAAAATTTAACACCTACTATGTTCATGTCTAAGACTACAAAAACGACACGTGTGATTCGGAAAGGAGAAGGAGATTGATTTGCAATTTAAAAGAAATTGTGCATTTATAATTTAAAGAAATCTTTAATATTTTACCATATGACACAGTATATTTCTTCTCAGTATAGACTATATACTATTATAAGCTGCACATAGATACTCATTTCAACTTCATCGATCGTAAGGCACTCACTGCCGAGTTCTGATCAATTTCCTGAGGAGTCCTGAGTCAAACAGTGCAAACAATCTGACCATCTATTCAGTGTAGAATGTACAAACTAAAGCAATGAAATGTGTTGAAAATATAATAGTGCACCTTAAAGTTTTATGGCTATATGTGCTGGTTATTATTTAGGTGGGTGGTACGTCATGTCTTTGTGATGACCAGAGCTACATGATACTCATCTTTAATATCAATCATCTAAATGGATCTTTAGGATCATTCTTTCCCAGATACGCAACTATTTTCGTTCATAGAATGCGAATAGAAGTTTTAAACTTGCAAACTTACTCAAAAAATATTTGTAATGCTTTTTAACTTTATAATACAAAAAACTACTAAGGCCTACTACCTTGGCTTTTTGAGAAAATTCTGATTCTAAAAAATCTATCAGTTTTGCTTTTCCTCTCTTCCCTAAATATGTGAAATTACTAACAGGTTAAAGGATTGCTTACTACGTGTATTAGTAGATCCCTATGTAGCACAGATGTAGCAGTTTAACATGATGAAGTAGCATATTCTGCTGCCGTACTGGTGTCAAATGGGATAATTTTTACGTAGGATTTGATTACATAAATCTATTAAATTTTCACGGTCGAATATTAGTCCATCAGAAGTCAAAATTCGAACAAAATGGAAAAGAGTCTGGTCTGATAGCATTTATGGTAAACCTTCTGGCAAATTTATTCGTGTTACATATTTTTTTCAACTTTAGTTACATAATCATTTTTTGCTTCTCCCAGTTAATAAAAGTTTTTAAAAAATAATTGAACTTGAAGTTGGAAAGTGCTTTCAAATCCAAACTTATATAGTTTTTATGAACATTGTCATGTAGTAACAGCTCAGCGGCAACGCAGAGTCAGTACAGTCACTCACATCTTATAAGAGAAAAGTAGCACAAGCTTTCTCTTGTCAATCTCTTTAGCTTTCCTTCATTCAATGCTGAGTAGCTCATCTCATTTACTAAATTACTAACGAGTGAACTTTTACTTTTTCTCTTGAAGAAAAGATTTAGGCAGATAAATATCATTTATCCCTGCTTTGGGGCTTCCTTTCCAGCATCCTTCTTTTCTTGCTTGGACCATTACATTCGTATGAAAGAGATGAAAGAATATATGAGAGATGACATCCATACACACCTAAACCATGAAAAAAAGTTGACTGCTGTTGGTAGCAAAAAAGTATTTGCTAAAATATCAGATAACTTTTCTGATGGAAAATATAAAAACTTTTTTGCCATTCTGAATGGATGAAATGAACTTTTTGGACGAAAAAAATTCTAGCATTTTGGCTTCTTATATTTAATAAATCGTAGGAAATTGAAATATAGAAATTGGAGCAGATTTCTACAAGATATTGACAATAATTTGTGCATTGCATATCAGATTCAGAATTTCAATAAAATATGTGAACACTAAAATGCTGAGATTATTCCATTGTGACAGTGAAAGCTCATGTACTACAAAGTAAACGTAACGTGTGTAGATGCATGATCAATTTTTATTGCATTCAACATTGTTTCACGAAGTTTTACTTACCTACTACAGTTAGATTAAAACGGAAGTTTCTTGTTGGACTATTACGGAAGTCAACTCGACATCGATAAACGCCTTCATCTGTCAGCTTGACGTTTTCGATCACCAAGCGAGCAGGTTTAGTGGGGTCAGAAACGACACGGAAGTGTGCACGAGTGCCAAACAGCTTGTCGGATGACCAATGACGCGCATATTCTAACGGCTTTCCTCGAACATCCAAGCTATCCATGTGTTGTCGAGTGGTAGCAGCAGTAGTGAGCAGCAAAGTACCAAGTAGAAAGGGATAATAAAAGAGCAAAAATGACAACAATGAAAGATTTATGAGTGGAATTCCTTTATATCCTATTGTCAGAATAGCATTTTTGTGGTACTGTGTCCGCACATATTCATATTTCATTGTAGTCTATTGTGGTGAAAGAATACACTTTTAGGCTTTCGGCCATTCAACGATGATGATATCGCACTTGAGCATAGAGAATGCTTTGGTTCCACTCACTAATGGATTCTACGTATAACTCATCTAATCTATCCTAAATTTATCACATATACGGCTTTGATCCTTTCTGTTGTTTCAATAAAAGGCATAAAGAATGCATGAAAAATTTGCAGCACTACTTAACCTTCCCTAAGCATTGCCAAAGGAATAGATTATTACTTTGAGTATTCAATTGAAATGTGTAACTACAATTCTGCTAATGGTGCTTCAGTTTTTTATGACAACCTTTAATAAATTACATATGCTGCAAAAATGTCAAAAGAATCAGAATTATTGAAACAGCTTGTACCGTTGAATTAGTGAGGGCGGGCAGGTGTCATTCTTGTTTTCTAATATTTAGCACGTTCAAATCACAAATTTCTTTTATGTGCATGTTGGCCATTTTGACCACACAACAAATTACACCAAAACGAACTGTGTGACTGGTCCTAACCGTAATTTTATAATAGTCCATTCTATATAAAATCCATATTTTCTTAACATTAACGAGCCAAACGCCTCTTTTTAGTTGTGGAATGGGGATATGTACATTTGTTATCTGAATAAAATATATAACGAAAATGGGAAAACGCCTACACCCATATATTCTAATTATTTTATATCTCGCCGCCTACCAATTTATCGTAAATATTGAATGTAGTAATGGAATGATATATCGCACAAGTTAAATCATAAAGCAAAAAGTAACGGGTTTGTAGAGTTTCTATGAAGTCTGTAATATTACTTTGGTTAGGAGGTTTACATATTTATGCATCAATACTTGTGTATGTATTCAAACTTCCTTTGATCGTTATGTTTACGTTCTCTTACCTGTAAATAGGCTTTCCAAAGTCATCCCTAAACCAGAGTACCATATGAACCGAGTCATCTCTCCGATCTGGCAAAGGGTTTACATCACAGGGAAATTCCGCTCGGCCACCCACCAGTGACTCCACTTCGATTTCTGGTACAGCTGAAATAAAAGGAATGAAACGCGGAAATCGTAAATCATTTGTGCCATTCCAGTTTCCATCAATGAGAGATATTCTAGGTTTGCATACAAAATAACTTAAGAAGCATACAAAAAGCTTTAAATTCAATGCGGCTAAAAGAAATGACATTTCGCCTCTAACCACCCGCACCCCTCGTCACTTTGTTCTTTCATTTGTTTTTATAAATGGATTAAAACATACAAAATTAGCAATATCAACTGGGAATTGTCTATACATTCATAATCATAGTAGTCATCAACGTCTAAAATCATTTATGTATTTTATGTTGTAAGTTCAGCATGTCCGTTTTGTCGTGAAATGATGATGATGGTATCTTGATGAATGTGTTTAAATGACGGAAGGGAGGGACAGATGCGTGTGTCAGGAGCATACATGCATATTCTGCTTCTACACACCTATACTTTCCTCTAATGACACATTCCTATAATATAATAATGGCTCCAGCGAACCTCTAGAAAATTGTTCTTTCTTCTTCGTCGCATATTATGAATATTATACGAAAAGTTTTTGCATATAATGAGTCTCCATTTATTCGACACGACGCACACACACACACAGCTTTTTCCTTTCTCCATTATTCTCCAACACATGGCACATTAGACAAAAGCCATTATGCAATTAGTCTTAATTATAATCCAAAGAAGGTTGTATATCTGTCTCAATGAGATAAAACTCCATGTTACCTTCTAAGCAAGCAAATGCATAACCATATTAGTCGTGATATATTATGCATTATACAGCTCTAGCATGCAGTGTAATAATGTTCTACACGAGACCTCCATTCATTCATTTTCCTTCGAGAGAATGAGGAAAAGTGTATATGTGTTTGTCCTTGTGTAAAGAGGATAAAATCCGTGGAGGGAATAAGTTGTTCATGTTATCATGACATGCATTAAAATATGCGTATATCTACAACTTAATATGTCATGGTAGAGCATAAAAGAAATAAACTTTATAGGAGGACTCTTTTCAGCCCACAGGAGCATACATAATTTTTTAGTACACACACATATAATTCTCCGTTTGTAAACGATGCATATCTAATACTACTAGTAGGAAAGTAACATACGGTTTAAAATCGCGATAGAGAAATAAACAATGCAGTGTGTATAACGAGTAACGAGCAGCAGCGGAAAAAATTGTTAACCTGAAACCGAGAGTTTAAAGTATTATGTTGGCAGAATTATACTCAGTGATGATAAGAAAGGATACGCATAAATATTCATACTTTATTATTATGACTAATGAGCACATACTAAACACATATACGCTTATTTTAAATGAGGCCAACCAGCATTTTAGGCAGCAGAAGCAGAAAGACAAATAAAGTACATAGGAATACTCATGCAGTGCACACACAAAGGCCTTGGGGAAACATATCATGAGGGTTAACAGTAACCTTTAGCATGTCACGGTTTTTTGTTTAGTTGCATTAGTTCAGTCTACAATGAACTCTCAAAAGTTCAGGAATATACTTCTCGGTGAAAGCGCAGAACTGAAATTTTCATATAAGATGAAGCACACCAAAAGTGACGGCGAAACTGTAAAGCATTATGTAAACTTGAAATTATACGAAGCAAACCTACAACGTGTAATAGTAACAACAAATACGAAGCACACACACACACACACACCTTTGATTTATAATGCATACATATGGCCCGTTTCTTACTTTCACCATTTTGTTGTGCATTTTAGCATATTACATAGGTCGACTGAAGGGCATTCCTACCTTCCACTTTCTCTGTGAATGTGTGTGCTGAGCTGACTCTAATCTCTATTGCTCTCGTCGATTTACATTATATATTATTATGATTATTGCTATTATGCTTCCATGTCACAATAAGTGAGAGGAAGACTCCCTTTGTGTGTACTTCAGAGGTTGTTTGTGTGAATAACAATGATACTTGGCTGTGTTGGGGTTGTAATAATGCTTCTCCAAATTATATAGGCTGTGAACTCAGTCGTCAAATTTTACTATCCCCACACACGCACACGCCATATCCCATTGTTTGTTCCATTCCGGGTTTACAATAGTCAACCAAGCCAGAACTGCATTACCAGGCAGGTAGGTAGCTGAAATTGCTCCCATTACTTGCTATTAAGGTGCTTTTCAATGTATTCCAGTTTGAAGAAGTTCATCCTGGTTTTAGCCGAGTTGTTTATGTTATTATAACTTTAGCATTTCAATGCTGCAAGTTGCAGCATATATACAAAACTTTGCTGGCATTGTAGGAGTATTTTTCCGGTAAAATGCCGACAAAATTTCTCTAAAGTTTGTTAGGTACGTGTATTACTTTACTTTCAAGTAAAAAATATCATGCCTTGAGCTTTGTGTCGTTGCAATAGCTTCAAGTGAAACATGCTCGTTGTTCGTTCTCTGATATTTAAAATTTACTGCAAATTCCTCTTTTTGATATCTTATCGCAAATAATAGGACTAGTAATAATCGTAAAAATCATAATATTAATGATTTCCGTAATTACTAGTAGCACAAACCGCTTTAAAGTGTCAAAAGATTCTAATTCATTCGATAATGAGAATTCCTTGGACTTATAAATTTACGTTGGTTTCATGAATAGATAAAATGTAGGTCTTTACCAACACTTACAATTCCGCATATTATTTGTTGTTACAAGGACGGAAATTGAAGGTACGTAAATTTTAAAAAACATTTCATGGGTAAATGTTGTTGACCTTGTTCTCGAATATATGGTCCTATTTAATTTCATATGTGGGCGTATCGTGGTCAGCTACCTTTAAAACTAAAACGGATGTGTAAAAGCATAACAATATATTTTCTCTCGTCTGCGCTGAGTTTTTGAATTGTTCCGACTTTAGAAATAAAACCATACAAGTCGCACTATGAAACTATGATGTAATTGTTCAAGTCGTAAGAGTAACTTGGACCGGCACTCATACTAAGGCATGTAGTTAAACTGTTGTTTTTCGCCATAGACTTGTCCGAATCCCTTTCCTTTTCTAATACTATTAGTAGACGTGAAGTGGTGCAACATTTTATAGGGCCACTTTGCTGCTTCAAGGCATTCCTGTGGAAGTCGACAAGCGTACCTCATAACTTGTCATTCTGATGACTTTAACTGCCCAAGAACTGTGAAAGTCACTCATCCAATTATGTCAGTAGATTTACGGACAGAATACTGCTTACTTTTTCACTACTATTACAACTACCCCTGCTACCACACTGAGCTACTTAGCCCCTACTGAATAAACCATACTGTTATACTATTCTTATTTTTTTAGGTATCATGTATAGGTGGGAATGCGTCAAGTTGGTGAAGAACCAGATTGGTGAAATTTGTATTTCACCAAAACGAACCTCGAGTCAGCACCAAAAACCAAATTGGTGAAACCTTGGTCCAGATTGGGGAAATCATATTTTGCTACAAATTAACAGAATAATCGTGCAAATTGCGGTTACAAGATGCCTTTATCTTCCAATAAATAATCCAAAGTATTATATTTACGTACTTCTTCCATGCTTGCGAATCCCTAAATTTAAATAAACATAAAATAAATATAAATCACTTCCAGGGGTGCAAAAAATGCATACATCATCTGAACTACATATCTGAAAATCCGAACTCGTGTTTTTAAAATGATTTGTAAATGCATGGGCGAATATGTTTTTGACAAAATGATGGTACCAATACGTTCATAAATTGTACTTGGAAAATAAATTCCTATAAAGTTTTGCTTTTTAGGAAGACAAACCCGTAAG
>JAQIXX010001612.1:0-31799 GCA_034700605.1 Willowsia nigromaculata
CTTTTTCAGAAACGCTCGAAACAATGTGGATGTTGTGATACTTGTACCCGTCACTGAAAACTACAAGAACCTTCCCCAGGCTATCGAAGAGGGTGATCCTAGCAGACTTGGCCTATTTGTTGCGTATAGCCCTGAAATGTTAGGCAAGTGCACGAAGGATCCCGACGTGCGTCAGGACTTTATCATGTTTCATCACAAATTTATGGTGCCACTTAAAAGGGATTTGCAAAACCGTGAGACCTGGCTAGGACTTTTAATTGTAAGTAAAAGTACCGGCGAAATATTACAAAAATTTATTGTAAATTGTATTTCAGTATTAAATGTTCAAGGCAAATCTATTTATTGAAATGTTTTTCAGCTTGTACCTTTGATTATCTCGATGCTGGAGTTCAAATGGTTGGGAATGAATATCGAAACCTTCTTTTCTCATGCTGCTGGGTCCTGGCCTTGCCGATTGCTTCGATACACTTGGCCAAAAATGCGGCTAGCTGTCTGTGAGGACATCAAGCAAATTCTCGATTCTGTAGCTGGCTTTTTTTGCATTGGTTGTACAAAGGAATGTCCTTTTGCCAAAAAAGCCTGGCACTTTGACCTGAAGCGTTTCCGCAGGCTTTACTTTGAGCAACCAAGTCTTGATGTCGACTTTATCGGAACGTAAGTTGTAGCCCCTTGATGAATGTGGAATCCTGTGAAATCTTAAACAAATAATTGATCATTCCATCATTTCGTTTCGTTCCATCAGCTTCTCCCATCAATTTACCGACATTCCTTCAGAACAAGTATTTTCCGACATTCATGGAATTCTGGAATCTGGCAGCGACGAACAGGCACTTCAAGCGGTTTACGGAACATTGGACACATATGCTGAAAGGTTTGCGAATGAAACGTTCCACTCATACTTGCTTCTCATTCTGGACGGACCCAACATGTCATCCTATGAGGACTTGGATGTATATGAAATTCTCTCCAAGCCAGACGTCATCAAAGCACTATACGCTGGAAGCACAAAGAATGAACCTTTTAGGTCTTCCCACTTTACTGATCGCAACTCTCAAATTTACAAAGTTTTGACTGCAACCTCCATGGTTTACTTGCTTAGAACGCAAAGTTATTTTGACTTTTACGTGGCAAGAGTTGACGAGGCGATCGTTATTGTAAGTACAACATTAAATGCATTAACTACTGATGCATCGATAAAATTGATGTTTTAAATAGCAAGTAAAACTAGAAAAATCTTGTTTTCAGGAAATTCTTAAACTACTACGAGCAACTTGTTTGGACAACAGAACAGACCCACCGTTTGTCCAGCTGAACAGGAGATCCGAATCCACCTACTTACAGGGACAAGACAACATTATGGAAAACATTATGAATTTTTGCTCGAGTGAAATTCCCATTTTCAAGACTGATGTAAGCAGCAATGCCACATTTGATTGGTTCTTTACCGGCAACTATGATGTGAATCATCGCATTGACCTACCCGAAGGAGATTATTTAGGGAGGCAATTCAGCCAAGTCGCGGACGTCTACGAGGCCCTCGAGGATCAGGTACCAGGTTGAAAGAACCAGTACAGCATCAAAGTATTTGGTTAATACGTTTTCTAGTACAGATAATTAATATGTCCGCTTAGCTTTGCTAAGTAGTATTAAGTCAATTATGAATTTTTACATAAATTTGTTACGAATAGTAACAGTCGACAGCAGATGTAATTTATTTTTTAATTAATTTCATAAGAATAGTTTAAGAGGGTTTTAGAATAGTTATGTAGTATTTAACCATTCAATAGTATAAAGTGATTCAACCATTATTTTAAATTTTTATTTTATTCGGACTTGTTTAAGGAATAACCAATGATTTATAAAATGACAAATTCCTGCATACTGTTGACAATTTGTTAATAATGAAAAGGCTTTTGTTAAAAAATTAGTGAACTTGAACGAATAATTTAGTTTGAACAATGACGATTAGTCACAAGTATTATTAATATCAATTTTGATGAATATGGTGGTGATTTATCAATGTGATTTATTATTTTCTTTATAAACATTAATTTATTTTTTCCTTTTAGATGCACTATATGAATTAACATTTTGTGTAGTCTAGTCCATAGAGTATAGCTTCAATATTATGATCAAGAGTTTTAAATGTAAATAGAAATAGATAAGTTTGCGTACTTTGATTCTGGGTCTGGTAAAATATAAAGGCGGAATCCATTGACTTGATATAAATACGTTTAGTATAGCATGAATTTTTGTTGCACAATGTGTTTAAAGTTTAGGTATGTCTTACATTTGAATCACTAATTAACATATAATGAGATCACCGGTGTTTGTTATTAATTAAATTGTTTAATTTATTTATTCGTTCCATTTAATGTATGATATGAAATGAAAATTAGGGAACCTGACAAGCCAACATTTTATTTTATGACGATGAATTTAGGCAGGTTTAACAGCATGTGTTGAAAATAAAAAAAAGGGTTAACTATGGATTAAATTAGTAGGGAGTGTTTAGATCAGTGAGTTTCATTTTTAGTTTTGGGTGATGGTAACACGAGTGTTTGTTATCTATTAAATTGTAATCTCAAGTTATTTCAACATGCAAAAAATAAATGAAGAATGCGTTCTAACATAAATTCAGTTTTAAAAGTTGGTTAGTTTTTATTATTCTCCAACCATACTTCAAATACCTCTCCCAAACACAAAGATATAGAGAGGGTGAATTTTTTCACCATAAATATCAGAATGCCAGGCTTACCACTATGGAACTCAACACGGTAAAACATCACTTTCACTGCATAAATTGTTATATGACTAAATTTACACAAACAAATGGTGGAAATCTTTTAAAAGAAACTATCGTAATGAAAATTAATAAAACAACCATGCTTGAAATACCAAAGGGTATAATAATAACTGAATACAAATCATCTTTTGGGGAATTTTCGTTTTTTCGGAAAAAGCTGGAAAATTCACATGATGCATAACCCTTCTATATTTTATTTAAAAACTTGAAATGTTTGGACATTTTTGTTAATTGGATTTAATTAAGCAATTACCAATATATTGCTGAAGCGTAATGCTGAAAAAGTGGCAAGTACATCAACTTTTAACTTGTTTTTGCCATTCCTGCCAGAGTTTACAGTAATAGCATTTCATTTTGAGGGGTAAAGAAAATACGTGTAGTAGGTTTTTATGGTTATAGAAAATACGGGCATTTCATTTTGATGGGTATAGAAAATACGTGCATTTATTTTGAAGGGTGTAGAAAAAGCATGCATTTCATTCTACGGAGTTTTGAAAATACGTGCATTAGGTTTGGGTGGTATACAAAATGTAGAAAACATAATTGGACCTTCTTATGGAGGAATAACGTTGGTGGACCTTCTTATGGAGGAATAACGTTGGTCGACCTTCTTATGGACAAATAACGTTAGCGGACCTTCTTATCAAAAAAGCATGCATTTAATATGGGGGTATAGAAAATAACTGTATTTCATTTGAGGGGTATAGAAAATACGTGTATTAGGTTTTGAGGGGTATAGAAAATAAGTGTGTTTCATTTAAAAGGTCGTAGAAAATGTGTGCATTTTATTTTGCAAAGTAAAGAAAATGTAGCAAACGTTAGTGGACCTTCTTATGGAGAAATAACGTTAGTGGACCTTCTTATGGAGAAATAACGTTAGTGGACCTCCTTATGGAGAAATAACGTTAGTGGACCTTCTTATGGAGAAATAACGTTGGTGCTTTATGGATGAAATATGAGACAAACTTGGTCATCTATAAACGTTATGAAATTAATGCTTGCCTTTGTCATCCCGAAAATATGATAAAGAGCACTTACTAGACAAGACTAGTGGGGAAACAATAATATACGGATCAATTTCATTTTCAAACACTTCTTGATGGGTACAAAAACAAAGTTGATGAAATCTAAAAGAATGTATGAATTAGTTGTGGTAAATTACTGACAGCTATTAGCTTTCTCTTTACTTCATAATTACACTGAATAAAAGAAGCTTGATGACAAAAAATTGACCAATTACTTATACTCATTATTTCTAAGAATATTTTATGTTATACTTTACGAAATTGCGTCAAAGTTGCATGCATTTATGAGTAACTTTTCTGCATGCATCTGAAATATTAGACATCGTTGCTCTCTATCCCGGAAACGGACAGTGCAACTGCTGAATTCCTCTCCAACATATACCTGCTCAATGACTTTATGATGGGTCTTGAAAGAGGCACTGAGTGAGAGAAAATATGTCGTCGTAATTCCTACTTTTAAGAAATATTTAAAAAGGAATCCTGCAAAACAACTCGTTTGGCTTAGGTAACAGCATTACCAAAGGTAAAGACAGGATATGGGAAATGTACATTTTCATTTGGACATGTAGTACATATCAGCATTCGTTTGTGCAAGTTTTGTCTTGATTATCGCATCACTGCATGTTGAATGCATTTTCGGAGGGATGACACAGCTAAAAAACAATAATTTCTTTCTGTGTTCATGTGCCATGTATAATTTTCGTTCCTCCCAAATAATGTGGTAATGTAGTGATGAAATCAAATGTGTTTATTTTAATTCTTATGAAGTTTTGCTTGCAAAGTTGCTTGATAAAAAGGAAACCAGTGTTTTATGGTGTGCAGCTGCAAATTTTGACTGTCTTTGCTGCAAAAAACTTGTAGAATATTTTTAATTTGGTAAGTTCAGTTTTCATTTATTGCCAACAGCGCGAGGAATAAAATGCGTTACACAAACTTCTTACATCTTGCTTTAACTTTAACCTCTGTGCTTTGTAACTTCGTGATACATGCAATGCCATCTCATCTTAGAGTGGTTCATGTAAACTAGGCAGTAATGCTTGATAAATAGTGGGATTGTTCACTAAATTAGTAACCTTTGAATTGCAATGTAGAGCAAAATAATTGGAGTACTTTATGGGTGTGTAAAGTTGTTTGTAAAATTCTTTGTAGGTGGGTACGAAATTTGCTGTGAAAAAACTGTATAATGTATACTCTAACTATCAAAAAAATACTTTGATAAATAACAACTTTTAGAAAAATTGTTTAAATTTTATCATTTATACCGGATTATTTATCATGCTATTAGAAACACGTAGATCATATTGACAAGTATTAAAATATTACAATAAATTATAATTTCAAAAGAACTTCGGTCATTTTTAACCACCTTTTTATAAAATTTCCCTACCCATATGGTAGGGGAAAATGTATGAATTATCAAAATGATAATGACAACAGTTACATGTTATGGACAAGAAAATTAATTAATTACAAATTTTCCATCCTTTCATTTAGGTACTTTTAGAATAATTTTTAGAAAATTTTCCCTAGCGTTGAATTACATAGTGTCAAAATATAAACCGAGTCACAAAACATACGCCGCAAATTCCGCATATCAAAATGATGAGGTCTTACTATGCAAGACTGTCGCATCTTAGTTTTTTCTTGAACTTGCTTATTTCATCGTAAGAGGGCGTATTGTATAGGAAAATCATATCAACTTGAATGTGTTACCCAACAAATGCAACTTTGGCCGCGAAATAAACTAAGTAAAAGATGAAATTTTAAAAAATCCCCAACGTCCAGTTATACACTAGATATTGTAGTATAACATGCCATAAGTCAAATCACACTGAGATTAGTCCCACAAAAGTGGCTGCAAAAAATGTACACAAGTAAGCAATGCTAACGCATTCACATGTACATTATGATGATGATGCATGATTATATGCAACTTTGGCCATGAAATAAACTAGGTTGGAGATGATTCATGGCGCTATTGTTTTATCCTATATTTCATCAAAAACAGATCCAAATCAACTTGATTGATGCTCAAGTGCATTTTTAGTTACCTTCTAGTCCATATTAATAATTTTGCCCCATTCATTTAAAAATCCATATGCTTTTTCCCCAACCTATGGCTAGGGAAAATTTTTTATGAAAATAGCCAAATCAATTTGGTTTTTGGTGCTCACTCAAGGTCTGTTATGGTGAAATACGAATTTCACCTAGTTTCATCTGGTTTTTCACCAACATGACACATTCCCGCTTGAGCTTCAGCGACAGCAAGAATTGACCTTATCATATTTGTCTATCGGTCCGTCAGTCTTTCAACACGATAACTCCCGAACGCGTCACCCGAGTTCAATGAAAACTGGCATGGTGACCCCATATCTCATAAGGAAGAACCATATTGATTTTCAGCAAAATCGGTTATTCTCGTCCCCCGGGGGTCAGGGGTCTTCAACTTTTTCATATGACAACATATGACATGATGCATCGTTCCAGCGGTCTAAACGAGGAAATCATTTCCTCGTAATCAGTTTTTGCATATGAGGCTTTCACTGGTAGGAAATCGATTTTTCTCTTATTCTTGTAAGCACAACTTATCGTCGTCCAACAAAATCAGTATCATCACTAGTTTGTCGGCTTATAGTTTTCAGTAGCTTACCGATAGTTGCTGCCATGGGTCGGTTACCCTTCTAGTTTAGGTGTGTTACTGCTCGGGTAAAATTCCAGCACTTTGAACACTTGCATAGAATTCAATTTGTCACAAAATGACATGTCGTTCTAGTTTCCGATGACCTACGAGGTATGTGAAATTTCCAAAAAACATAAATTAGGTATTTGTCGTAAGTATGCATACACTTTATAATGTGACGTTTGATTGCTGATTTGGACAATTAATTCCTCGGGTAGGGTTTCAGCACTTTTAGGTTTAGTAGAGATTTTAATTTCCTACAATGTTAATATTCTGACATGATCCGATAACCTTCAAGACTATATGAAATTTGGATAAAAACCAAATCATTAATTACCCAATTGCACGTATGAAACAATGATGACAATTTAATAGCGTTAATCATTGATTCTCATGCCACCAGTATTCCTACTGTAGTGGAAGAACAACACACCACTTCCGGTAGGATATTTGTGGTTTGGTAGCCTGTGCGTGGTAGTATTTTGATGATTGTGTGATCGGTGGGCGTTATTTTCTCAAGGAATTCTTATTATAACTTGACAATTTTAATGAATTTCAAGGAAAATTTATGAAAACATTAGATGCTACATGCATAGGTTTCGCAATTATCGGGCAACGCTCACATATTACGGCATAAATTATTGCTACATGACTGAAAAATGTTTTTGGCGGTCGGTAGTCGGTAGGGCAAATGTGGCTAGTGGTACCCGGTGGTCCGAAGTAAAAAAATATGCTATTCAATACTTACACATTCCAACCTCCACAAATCAAGAATTTGAACTGTCCATTACCAATCCGAGAAAAATTATGAGCATCTCCAAAAACTCGGAGGTTGTGCTCACAAACTTTATAAAATATGCTTCAAATTTTGCTTTAGCGACACTCTGTTATATGTCAAGATTATTCTAATGCACTTACTCATTAAAGTTTGAAGTATTCACCGATTATAAAGCTGGAATAAATGTGATTAGATTTTACAGGAATTTCGTAACGTACAATGTCAATGTTGCCTATGTCTTATGTGCCTTTAAACACCACTTTTCGGTAGGTAGGAAACTGACAAAACATTACAAAGATTATCAATTTTCTTTCATTACAACATTTTAATGGAATTTATATAGCAATCAAGCAAATTTCATTTAGTGAAAAAGTTTTCACAAACTTAACAAATTCATAATAGATGTGACTTAAAAGGAATAATCCATATTGTGAGTAACATAACGTATAATTGTACAGCAATATTAATTCAGGAATAAAGCAAAGGAAAATAAAATTTGAAATCATCATTTTAGTTAGTTAAGATATAACACAGGGAACCTTGGTATACATAATGTTATCTGGTTCAACAATTAATTAATTACCAGAAAACAGTTGGCTAACATTGTTTATTTATCCCGGAACTTTAATTACACCATTTTATGTTGTTGATGGAGTTGTATCAAAACACGATTCTTCGTGTGTAATCAAACAATCCTCCTTCTTGAAGGTCTTTCCACATTTTTTGCAAGTTAGCTTCTTGTTGCATCTGTAAAACATGAAATATTAATACAAAAACACCATTTCCAATCACTTTATCAAACACTATACTTTGTTTACATTTGGTTGTGCAAGTGCTGATGTAGGGCATCCTCGCTTGAGAAGATTATGTGGCAACGGGGACATTGGATAACTGTTTCAGCATTCTTCCCTTTGCAAATATGCTGATGAGTGTTGAACCTTTTGGTGCTTGTGAACTTTCTGCAACACATCTTGCAAGTCAGTGGAGAGCTGAAATTTGAATTTATAATTCTTTATTGATGAGCAAATTTCATTCAGATTTTAACTTTTACTCAGATTTTACCTCGTATTTAGAACATGCTGATTTAACCCTTGCTTGGTTGAAAAAATATGACCACATATGAGACACTTCGTTGTTTCTGATGGGGGTGTCCCATCACAGATTTTCTTATGGTTTGTGAGCGCTCCCTTTCCAATATAAACCTTTCCACATTTTTCACAAGACGTTTGTCGTTGGCAGCTGCAAATAGTTATATTTCATCTTGTTATTCCATTGTTAATCGTTATCTAGCAAGCAGTTACACATCACATCATACTTACTACCTGACAACTAATTGCATAACACAACTCGACACGCTAAAGTAAACGTATTATAAGTATATTACATGCCTATTATTTGATATATGCTTCTTTAGCGCATCTTTGCTTGAGTAAGTACGACCGCATTCCTTACATGTTGGCCATTCAATGCCATTGCATATTTTAGTATGTTTTTCTAGTTCTCCTTTTCTCCTAAAACTGTTGCCACATTTTTCACAGGACAGGAGCATTGGGCATCTGAAAGACATTATTATAAGAGTAGATAAATATAAGTAACGATAAATTGTAGTGAAGGTGTAGCAACAAAGAGAACTGTGTCTTTGCTTTTTTGTGGTTCCATTGTAACAATATTGAAAGTAAAAACCGTTTGATGAGACTCGCGATATTTTTGCTTACCGTTTAGCATGTCGACATAGATTTATGTTGTCGTTAAAGCGCTGTCCACATTTAAAACATTTAAATTCATCTGATATGCAAATTCCATTGCACGTTTTCTGGTGTTTTCCCAGTGGTCCTTGAGCTTTAAAAATTTTCCCACATTTTTTGCAAGCTAAACTTTTCTGGCAACTTTGAACACATCACACATCCTTTTGTTTGAGGCATAAACGTTCATATGATACTTTTTATATTTAAAATATAGTTGAGTATAGTAGAGTTGAATATTACATTTTTCTCCGAATATGAGGCAGCCAGCTTTTTCTAGTAGCAAAGCGCTTGTTGCAAAGGGGACAAGTTAAGTTTTTACATGCCTGAGGTATTGGTTTACTCTCATCTAGAGGCTTGGAACGCCTTGAAGCAATAAATATATTCATTCGTTTTAACATGTCAAATGTAAAACCATTATAAAAGATTATTTAAGCATTTTTAAAGCGAGAAGTTTTAAACCATTCAGAAGCTTCCAATTGCAATGTTTCATTCACACAAAACCTTTGATGGACACGCAGGCTCGTAAGGTTTTTTGGAATGAATCCACAACGGCTGCATGGAGGAGGTTTGTCACATCTATTCCAGAAAAATATATCAAGAAATTGGAGAAAGTTTAAGGAAAATATAAACTCAGGAGTTCATCAAAAGAAATTACTTACCTTTTCTTTTCAATGTGAACTTTCAGAAATTGCATAGTGGTAAACGTTTTGAAACATTTTGGACATTGAGGTTTTTTTGAGCACACAATTCCTATGCTGTTTTTCTTGTCGCTTGGTAAATTGTGATGAAAGGATCCACTAGTACCAGTGGGGGTTTCCTGACAATTGTGCCTGTTGGATTAAATATTTGTTAATGAACAGAATTAAATTACCAATTTCTTAGGTAAAAGGTGTCATATACGTACAATGCATCATGATCCATTAAAGGTTGTTTGGATGGAAAGATTCTAAGGCGGCGTGCACACTGGTTGATTTCCATTTTCATTCCATCGGTAGGTTTCTCATCTCTGAAATCAGTGACACCATCTTTTTTGCAGCTAAAGTAGTTTAAATTAATTACTAACGTTCGAACACTTGTAAATGAAAACTCCTGTGAAAACATCTATAAGTTCTATTCTGCTTACGTTGCAGAGTGCATTTTGGCGTGGTTTTGTGAATTGAATTCCTTGTTGCAGTTGTTGCAACAAAAACTTTTTGGATGTGCTATATGGGATGTCTTTTGGCTGTGGACGCGTTTGACACTTTTTGGGCTTTTAAATCTGAAACACAAGGGGAAATTTAAATAAAATGTCAGGATAAGGGCGAAATTATTAAAATGTTTGCAGCTATAAATATTATCTCACGGCTCGTTTTGAAAGAGCTCAAAATCAGTGTAAATTTCGGACACTGATGGTAAAACTAGGCCACACGTTGAGTCTAATTCTCTCTCCAGACTAGCAAAAATACCAGGAAAGAAATGTTCAACAAATGTTTAATATTTGAATTAAAACTCTAATCATTGATTACTTGCCTATTTGCGGGAGAAGAGTTGCATTCATTTAAATGTTCGGTTAACGAAGCTACAAGTAATCCACAACTTGAGCATAAATCCATACTAACATGAAAAAAATACGAAATTCAATATTACTTGTCAATATTACCGTATAAAATTGCAAAATAAATGAGTTTACCATGCGTTGTACCTATTTTCTGATCCAGAATTTTGTTTAAGCTTGGCTTCGGCTTCACTTTCCACGCAGACAATTATTTCAACTTGTCCATCAGGATTTTGCGGAATGATTTCTTGCACTTGAACCCACTCGATCAACTCATCCTCATCGGGATCAATCGCACCGTCAATGAGCGATCGTTGTATCCAGATTGATTTGTTAGTCATGGTTTTCAATTTATTACTTTCGACGTGAAAAGCAACGATTTGATAGCAGGTCCTAAAACTTTAATTTTAAGTAGCTGCTTTAAATGCGTCTTTAATAAATAAAAAACTACACCTTTAGTTTCTTGACAACAATTTTCTTTACTTCCTTGCTTTGACCAATACTACCTTCTTACTTTTTTGAAATTTTTTTATGGTAACCCGTAATTCCTACGTATTGTTAAATAACTTCAGATAAAAAACAAAGGAATTATAAATAAAAGAGGATTCACATTCGGTTAAGCGTCAGGAAACTCAAAACTTGCGAAACCAAAGACACTTGAATTTAGGAAAAGAACGTAAAACAATGTGTGTACATGAATAATTCTAGGTTTGCGCTTCTCACACCAATGTAATATATTCAGATATGTAATAAGCTGTAAAAAGGGAATCCCTACAATGTTATAATCATTATGTTCATGGTTGTCTACGTTATTCAAGCTTTAATGAGTAATGTTTAAACGAAATTTTCTCTATTTATAACACTGGAGTTGCTCCTCACTCCTTGGTCCACATTAAATGATAGTCCGAGTATGTATATATTTATATCTTTGAAAAATGTCGTTAAGAACTTCCCTAATCTGAGGATTGTGGTGCATCAAAATCAAGCTAATTTGTTTTTTCTGATGTCTCATATTCCAAATCATTGGTCAAATGCATTTTGGAGTGAATAATTTGACCCTACATAATAAACAATCGAAATGAAAGTAATGATTATGACATTTTAAGTAGTTAAGCTGGCAGGAGTGCTCAATGTATTTTAAATGACCAGCCAAAGCATATACGACTGTCTGCGGCGTGTTAGGGATCATCCATAGATGATGTCGCAAATAAAGGAAGGATGGGGCTTAAACAGTAGTGTGACACGAACACGTTATACGTTCGTATATGGGGAAGAATGTGACGAAGATGAGGGGGTCTGAAACAATGTTTTGTCTAATACGATTTAAGGACTGCTCCTCTCACTTTCCGTCTATGCATAGTGCAGTGGAAAGTTGAATGCAAAAATGCATTTTCCATGCAATTTCATAACGTAAAACGGCATGAAAAAATATTATTGTCATCAGCGTGTACTCATTGCATCATGCTCATCACGCATTTTCTGTCTGAGAGGTATGTACCCCAGCATTTTGAAAACAATAATGTACAAGAAATGGAAGCAAGTCAAATTTATGCAGTTTTCCTTGTAGTCAATATTATTAAAACCAACCCAAAAGTCAACCCTAAAAAAATTAAATCACTAAAAGAACTTATATTCATTTTTGTGATGCATTTGTTAATTAATGAAATGATATTCAAAATTGATTTGGGCATATCAGTATTTTTTGAAATGCTTTACATCTATGATTTACGTAAACCTAATTTTGTTTGGTACTTATATTTCCAGAATAGAACAAAAAAGATCTTCTCTTCTCAGACCTCCTCAACATCAAAGAGCTTGTTGTAGTGTTGCGTTGACCTAGAAAGGCTTAACGGATAAGTACTTCAACCAAATGGTTCAGCATTACGTGAATGGAAATTGAACAAGATTATCTTAATAATAGTTAGTTGCCTAATTTTCCTTAATTGTTACAGGATGTATTTATGTGCCACTAAAAGTATAACTAAATCCTATTACCTGCGCAACCCAAACCATCTTTCTCAAGATTATTCTAATGCACTTACTCATTAAAGTTTGAAGTATTCACCGATTGTAAAGCTGGAATAAATGTGAATAGATTTTACAGGAATTTTGTAACGTACAAATTTATCCTAATCAGTAATAATAATTGCTTATCCAATAAACTATCCATATTCTGCATAATCTATTGCAGAATAAGAGTACCGACTGACTGCGTTTGGTTAAAGATAACGTAAAGGCAATAAGTTGCCTGTTTTCTGGACTTTTTATAGGAAGACCTCCGATAGGATTTTTTGAAGAGATATTTTTACTCATTCTCTATAATTCACGGTTTGTCCGGTTTTGAAAAACTGAACGTTATGCGATTTTAATGTTGGAAATGTTTTTTTGACCCCATGGAATCAAATGTCAAGAGACAAAAAATATTGCGTAAATTGCGATTTGAAAAAAACCAAATTGTAGACAGAATCATGGATCGTCTTAAAATTTATTATATGCTAAATAATTACTCGATTTTCCCATGTGGGATATTTTCATGTAAAATAGGGACAAAACCATGAATCATAGATGCTGATAAAATACATGCCTTTTTTGAATATTAAATTTTAAGGGATAATTTATTGAAACCTGTTAATAGGAATGAAATTGAAAGGAACACCTCAATACAACATGTAATAGTGATTGCCACCATGTATATACCAAAAGTAAGTAAAGTAGAGCGAACTATTTGGCCTATCTGCTAATCCTACCACAAGCAAAGCTCTGACATTAACCGTTGATCAATTGAAGTACACGTAAAATCTATTAGCACCAGAATAGTGTATGTGAAAACTGTACTCTCCAAGAAAGCATGTAAAACCTTTACTTACCAAAAATTATACGTGAAACCTAAACTCGCTAAAACTACATATAAAACTTTAATTCTTGAATGAAATACATGACATATCTATACTCACCAAAGTAATGTAGTAAAGCATAAAATGATGAAAACTATGCATTTAAAAACACGCTTGACGAATGAATTGCATTAAAACCCTTATACAAACCAGAAAAAATCACATGAAATAATATATACACCAAAACTATTTTATTTAAGACTCCCAGGAAATTGAATTAGCTATAGAAATAATAAATGGAATAATATCATGACATACATGCTGCGTAAAATTTCCAAACAGCAATACCACAATACCCACTGTATGATTTGTGTGATAATGTAGTAAATATAGAAAATGTAAATCATATTATAATCAGTGGACTTAGAAAGACACCATCACAAAGAGTGGAAAACTTTATTTTATAAAGAATTGATAACCTTTACTTACCAAGTGAAGTATGTGTAAAACCTCTTAGCACTAAATAACTTAAAGGTGAAGCACTCATCGAAAGAAAGACATACCAATCATTTATTCATCAAAATAATTACATGTAAAAACAATACAAACACGGGCAAAATGAAGCTTTGAAACTCAATACTAACTACAATGAATTATATTAAGAAATTAAATAGCTTTTGTCGACTTCAAGCAAACTGCAACTTGAATTTAACTAATTGTGCTATCATCACGATTAATTTGGACATTAGATTTTTCTTTTATTTATGTAGTACAACGGTTTTGTCACAAACAAAAATATGAAATATGTTCTAAAACATAAAGAAGCAAATAATAAGAGTTTTCCGTCAGGTCAATCATGAAGCTCACGTTTTATATTGAACAATGGATGTAGTTGCTAAATAATGGGCGTTTTATGAAAATTTGGTATGTTTTATGGTGTCTGATTGGAAGTTTACGATGATCAATACTTGAAGTTAACTAATTGCTTATTTGCTTATCGTAAAAGTATTATTTATACTGAACTTTTAGGTCTAACATTACACACTTAAAATTGTAAGTAGAATTACAATCTTAATATGTACATATACTGCAATGTACCCAACGTAAGCTAAAAATCATTAATGGTAATGCATATGATTATTATACATGAAGCTTAACCGATGTTGTAACAAAAACATTTGCAGGATATTCATATAAAAGCAAAGTTGACAGGTTGGGTCCTGGCTGGCAAGAAAAGAAAAATTTATATGCAAAGGTTTACCGATAGGTCAATACTCTCAGTTAGAAGCCTTCTTTGAGTCTAGAAACGGGTTCAAACACGTTCAACTCGCAAATGTAGTTTTTGGCTTCCTCATTAACGGATCGGTAGGTTTGTTGCTGATTGTGACAACTGAATTTTCTTCTTTTTATGAAATGAAGCGACTAGAGTTTAAGTGCTTCCTCTGAAATCAAATCCACCTTTGAAATATCGTTTTCATGTCTATTAAACTTTATCAAGCACTTAATATAAAATTTCGATATCAGAATACCAAGTACGATCCGCATGATCACTTCTTGGTTGAAGTAGTTACTGTGTTATGATTTTATCTAAATAGATCAGTAAAAAACTTTAATTATGTAGTTTTTTGAATTATTGATCCTGGTGGTTATAGTAAAACAGATAAAAACAGATATGGCGGATCAATCAGAGCAGATAAATTCTTCCATGGTTGAAAGTAGAACTGATCCCTTAAACAATGAATTAGTCGAATGGGTTATAGAACCTGATTTGATTCCCCAAAATCCAAACGAAGAAGTTGAAATGTTTCTCAATTTGGATGGTCTACACGCACGTCTACTTCCGGAAGAAGCAGGGAGAGAAGATCGGTATGTTTATTTAACGTTAGCTGTTACATGAAAGTATGTTCAATCAGTGAACTTCACCTTGTATGTAGAAAGCTTACATCCCTCGATACAGAAAAATCCGAAGAATTCACTTTGTCTCTTGCCGATTCGTATATTTTATCAAAGAAATTAAACCAATTGCCCTCAAAATATAAAACTATAAAGCATACAGCATGTCTAACGTGAGTGTTTCTGAAACTATATATTAACCTAGTAATGAAGAAGCCGCCCAGGCACAATGTGAAAGTCAAGATGTAAGGAGCGAACCAAGTCCGAAAAACTATCACTGTCGACGTTGCAATGAATTATTTTCTTCAATGCAAGAGCTACTAGAACATATGGCTGGTCCACTGTAGGTTTAGAAATCTAGTGTTCACGTAATATTTTAATAACTAAGTAGACACTGGGTAGGATGACAGAAAAATCTCATTTTATAGGTTTGAATGCAAGAAAAAATTTGTTTGTTCAAAATGTGGAGGCATATATATCAACCAATGGGCTTTTGGCATCCATTTTAAGAAAAACTGTTCCACAATACCATCACCATTTAAGAAAAATCTCCATTGCCCCAGATGTAAGAAAGAGTTTTCGGGCAAATACGCATTGAAACGTCATATTCAACGTAACACGTAAGACAAATATAGTACAATTTAGCCGATTTAAGCAGATTTTGGCTCATGAAGATATGAGGTAATATGTATATGACTTTTGTTGTGTTGAATATTTTATAATATAGATGTTCGAACCCTATGACATGCAGGCATTGTGGATATATTGCAAAGAACAACGCAAGTAAGAAAGCTCATCAAAGATATTGCGGAAAACATATTACTACGAAAGGTTTCAAAACATGCTCAGAAAGGTATGCAGTTTAACACGTAACGACAGAATAATAAGTAACTATAAAAATCCCCGGCCGACTTAAAAACGGAAGTTCCCCAAAACCTCAAATAATTGGAATATAATTTTTTGGTTTTAGATCTAATAAAACTGATGTCGATTCTCAGAAACCATTTGAAACAAGTGCTGGTTCATTATGTGGCTACCAACCACATCATTTGACATGTCCATATTGTAACAAGCGTTTCGCAAGACGATATAGATTATTAGGTCACATGCAGATTAATAGGTAATATAAATATTTCCTAAACCAGAAAAAGTGAGTTAGTGCTTGAGCAATATATCGACTAATTAATTTCATTTGGTGTTTACAGATGTCAGGAAAAGTTTGCATGTATCAAATGTGGATTCATTACAAAAACAAAAGCTAACTTAGGAATGCATCAGAAAACATGCACAGGAATACAGTATTCCATTGAAAGAAAGTGCCCCAAGTGCAAAAGAGTTTTCTCAACCCGAGGAAATTTAAAGAAACACATCTTTACAAATCGGTAATAAGCATGCAAGTGACATGCATGGACGTGATCTGAAATTCATTTGCAATAAAAATATCTTTAGTATAACATCTTTCATCAATATAGGTGCAAACCAATCGACAATTCAAATTCAACCTCAAACAAATGCTCTTACTGCAGCAAGAATTTTTCATCGAGGCAGAATCTGCTGGAGCATATAAGGAAAAAAAGGTAAGCTTCCACGCATTATATTAAACAAAATATCACTACAACAAAAGTGTTTAAATCAAGCTATTATAGAAACCTTAATACTTTGTTTAGAATGAGCGTTTTCAAAAATATACAAGTAAATCAGATTGATTTTCTATTTTTAGGTGCAAACAAGACAAGCAACAGCAAATGGATGAGAAAAAAAAGGATGACAAAAAATGTCCTCATTGCAACAAGCTATTTTCATCAAGATATGCGATGATGAGTCATATGAGGAAAAAATTGTAAGTTGTACATAGTGTGTAAAATTAATGTAAACTTCTACCATGAAAATGAATTTTCATTAGATACTTATTATTTTTAGATGCAACGTGGGCCAGTCGTGTCCTAAATGTGGCACAACTTTTAAAACATATATAGGTGTGAATGTACACATGAGAACATGTACTGGCACACCACTTAAGTGTCCTAAATGCGGTCGCACCTTTGCAAACAGAGAGAACCTAAAAAATCACATTTCCGGGTAAAACATTGTTACAAGATTTTCTTTCCTTTTGTTCTAATTTTAAAAATTCATATTGTTTATTAAGGGTGGTAATTCTATTCCTTTTTTACAGTACTTCTATGACTTGTGAAAGGTGTTGCAAGCGTTTTTACAATCCACAATTATTGGCAACCCATAAAAAAAATTGCAAAGGAAATGCAGGAAAGACCATTAATCAATGTCCACATTGCAAGAAGGCATTTTCAAGGGAAACAGTATTGCAAAAGCACATTAAAAGACGGATGTAAACAGAATATATAATACACAAAGGAATATATAACTCCGGTCAACATTAAATAAGTTGGTAAATTTTTTTTGGGTAGATGCCTGGATGTCAAAACATTTCCTTGCATTAAATGCAATAGAGTTTTTACTACCCGCAGATCCCTAGCTGCACACGTAACAGCTTGTCCAAGAAAAGTTTTTCAATGTCATACATGTCAGCTGTTGTTACCAAACGAACAAAGATTGATCCAACATATGAGAGGGTAATTTAAAAATTATGGACATTTATGACATTTAGGAGTAACTAAATTCGATTGTCCACATTGCAAAACGTTTTACAAACTGAAGAAGTTTGTATATTGAGATGTGAAGGAAGAGATTTATTTCAATGATATATTCTTCCTCGTTTGAAATACTTCTCCTGATGTTTTCTAGATGTCGATGTTGTGAAAAGTGTGGGAGGAATTTTCCTAATCAAGTGCGCTTCGCCATACACAAAAGATCTTGCGGAAAACCTATCTTAAACTGCATTAAATGTGGCAAATTGTTCTCTAACAGTTTTGGGTTAAGAACTCATGTCACATTTGGAAAGTAAGTCATACCACTAACAACCAATTTTTTAAAATATCTTCTTATTAATGTTTTGATTTAACTTGTAGGTGTAAAATAGATTGCAAACTCTGTGGAAAGGAGCTTCACGCCTCAGCCCAGACCGCACATTACCTAGTATGTGACAAAAGGAATGTTGGGATACCTGTTAAGTGTCCCTATTGCACAAGGGGATTTGAAAATGAATGGAATCTCACGAAGCACCTGCAATCAAACAGGTACGTAGATGATTTTCCATAGTCTCGATCAAAAAATACAAACTCAATTCTTTTCCAGGTGCCTCAAGAATCATTCGATGAAAAATTGTCTCTATTGTGAGGAGATGTTGCCCTACGTTTGCAAGATTTGCAACAAGAGCTTCACATGTCAGTTTTTAAGGGACAGACATTTTCGTCTTAACAATGCTAATGCTCCATCCCGTGCAAGGTAATGAGAAATTGTATGTTCGTATATTGTAAATAACTAAGACAATATTTACGAATAATGACGTCAATTTATAAATAAAAACAATCATAGGAATGAAGATATCAGATGCATACCCGCGAGAGTTTTGTATTTGTGTGCCCGTTGTAATGTCGTATCCGTTGATCCGTTGGAAATATCTGAGCACATGAAACTTTCTCATGGAATTGGAAATAATGGTAATACTTGATAACATAAGCGACTAACAAGCAAACATGCGACCAAACTCATGTATCATTCGTTTATTTATTTTAAGGCTTTCCACCCAATGATCAGGATGATTTAGGTAAAAGAGAAATAAATGGACTTGCACCACTTAATGCCTGTTGCAGATGCAGGGGGCGATTTTTCAGTCGGTCTTTCGCCAAGTTTCATTTAGTTATGTGTCAACCTAATTTAGGTTTAGATGGACTACAATAATAATATAAATGCGTTAATTAAATTAATTTAGGTTATTTGCGCTTTTTACGTGTATTGCTTTTTAGAGTCATCAATTACTTTTAACTGCCTGATAAAACTCCAAAACCTTAAACTGCGATTTCAACTTCATTACTAATGTATAAGAATAGAGATGCTTTATTGTTGGTTTCCTCTCCTGAAATTGAATTTGATATATGAGTATATGTGTAGGATTTGCTATTGTTCCTTCCCCTGACATTAGAAATATTATTTAATATTATTATCCACTTGGTATTTAAAGCATATGAATTATATGAAAAATTATTGTTATATACATGAATTATGTACTATTCAATAACCGATAGCTATTGTGTAAAAATAGAATACAGTATGGTACAAAAACTTGTTGCGCATGATGTTTGCTGGCTCAATGACCCAAAAATCAAAGGGTTTCCATACCAAGAAAGCTTGTAACAAAGACTCTAGATGGAAAATGTTTTCTGTTAACCTTTTTTGGAAGTTAATTAGTGAATGTGAGCATTAAATAAAAAGAACACATGAAATTACATACGCAGCATTGCATTTTAGATGCGAGTATATTAAAATTACATTTAATAAATGCGATATTTCTTTGTGTGTTGGGACAAAATTTAAAATTTGTTGGGGATGATATATTTAACGAACTACGCTTAAGCAGCATTTAAATATGAAAGACTAATAAAGAGCTACATAATTTTATGCTTTTTACGATTACGGAATACAGTCGAAACTTAGTTTTTTGCAATATAGAATTCAAATATAAAACGTATGCAGGTTAAAGTTATTGTATATAGTTTTGAACGAGTAAAAAAGTCACTCTCTTTCTAGTTTGCTTAAATCAGTCACATTTTACTTTTGAACAACCTCCTCCGGGTAAGTTTGTGAAATTCTTATACAAAAAACAAAAATTTTCCCTACCCATGGTCTAGGGAAAGTAAAAGACAAATCGGAGATTATGCTGCAACATTTTATCGGTTAGAGCTAAAAATCATTATTAAACGTTTTTTATATGATTTGTTAAACTAACTTACGAAAATATTTTTTATCTTTTTTTTTATCAAATTATCATGTGTTATCAGAATAAATTATCTACACATAATTATATGCGAGCAGTTGTGTCATAATTCATTTCATTATTTCATCCAAAAAGACATTTAATTTATTCAGAATATATAAACCTGAAAGATTAATTAAGTAATAAATTAAATTAAGTAATTAATTAAAATAAAAATCGTACCTCGGCGCAGGATTTTTTACATCGAATTGGCATTTTTCCGATGGCAAGATTCTTGGTACAAACGCCATCGTAAACGAGGAAATTTACCTCTGAAAAAACTTGTGATATTTTTTTCAAGTGGTTCAGATAGTTGCAGAGTTATAATACTTAAGCGGCAGGAGCTGAAAACTGTAAAATAGTCATAAACTTTGTCACCTAATGTGTCATTCTCGCTCTGATTAAGCATAAAGTAGAAAACTTAGTGATTAATTTATTTCAAAGGTTAATGCATTAACATTTTTAGTAGATGAACCATTCCAAACCTATGACCTCAAAGTTCGTATAGATCAAGATAATATGCACAAGAGCATAGTCTCGTAAAGCTCTCTTTCTCTTGTTAAAATGTTTTGTCCTTACTTGTAACTATAGTTGCTAACTGCTTTTTAATTTTACTACACCTACCCAGAAATATTCGTATTTTACATCCCAGTATTTTAAAGTTGATTAGTTTGCTGTCAAGATAACAAAATGATGTAATATTGGGTACATTTGGTCTAAGCATTCTTATAAGCAAGCGTGTAGCATTAATTTTTTACAACAGTAACAGTCAATAGCGTTCAGAATAGCTTCAGTCTTTTTCTGAATATCCCGTTTATTATTTCATAACGCACTGTTTAATGGTAATAATATACCTTTCTAATCAACTTCTAGAGTAAAAGAACAAAGCTATTTGGTCTTTTGTCTCCATTTTCGTTATAAAACTATGAATGCATTTTCAATTTTACGTAATCCATGAAGCTTAACCCAATTGAATATTGAAATTTTGTACTCTACTTTCCCTGTAACTTTTCTACTCAATGCTTATGATAGTGAAACTTATATATAATTTTACATTTATACATGACTATTCCAATGTTTTCAGCTCCTGTGACTTTAATATTATGATTCAACTACTATCTGAACCACTTGGAAAAAGGTTTTTTGAGAGGTAAATTTCCTCGTTTACGATGGCATTTGTACCAAGAATCTTGCCATTGGAAAAACGCCAATTCGATGGAAAAAAATTCTGCGCCGATGTACAATTTTTATTTTTGATGGCGGCTTCCTTTTTTCCATTAATTATTACACAATCTTATAAACAAATTGATGCCAAAAAAGTTATGGAAGGTTAAAGTTTCAAAAATGGAGAGTTTACCCCCGAATTTTTTAAAGCATTTTGCCTAAACCACCTTAAAGGATTGTAATCAGGTTCTATCAAGTGGTCAAACAAAAAATTGGGGCCTCGTACTTACACAGCCTATCAAAAATATACATAGTGAATACAACGGAAAAGTTAAATTTTACTTCAAAATTTTATACCATGATAATCGATATATATAAAGGACTAGGTGAAAGCCCATCGAAATCGATTGCCTAGTAGACCGCTCTCAACTGCAGATCGATTAGTTAAAAAATGGGTAATACGAAAGAATTTTTAAGTTCCTGCTTCTTCGAGGACTTGGAAACCATAATTATTCATTTACTTTCATCACAGGACTTGAATTTCCCCATTAGTTAATTTAATTTCGTTGCAGGCATGAGTTTGTACATGTCGACTCACTCAGTATACGTTTTTTTATAATGAGACTTCATTTTGTTCGTGTAGCACTTTCATTTTATCCTATGATATTGTTTTGCCCAGTACGGCTTTTCCAGTAGTATGATTTCTCCAGTAGAACGGCTCCCCCAATTCGAACGGATCCACAATTAGAACAGCTGCTGCACATATAACGACTCCTCCATTAAAACGGCTCTTCTAGTAGAACAGGTCCCCACTACAACGGCTCCTCCAGTAGTACGGCTCTCTCCATTAGAACGGCTCTTCCAGTAGAACAGCTCCTCCAGAAGAACGTCTCCTATATGATAACGACTCCTTCATTAAAACGGCTCCTCCAATATTACAGGCACCCCCATTAGAACGGCTCCTCCAGTAGAATGACTCCACAATTACAACGATCCCTCCAGTAGATCGGCTCCCCAATTAGAACGACTCCTCCTGGAGATCGGCTCCCCAATTTGAACGACTCCTCCAGGAGATCGGCTCCCCAATTAGAACGACTCCGCCATTAGAACGACTCTTCTAATAATACAGGCACCTTTAGTAGTCCGTATTTTCCAAAAATACAGGCACCTCCAATAATACAGGCAGTTCCAACAATTAATTCGTTTTGTAAAAGTTGTTATCAATTTTTGACACTAATCACACACAATACAAAATGCAGCTGGTGACCAATGACCAAGTTTGTTTTTCGAGTGCAATACTATATGAAGTATGCATCCTCTGCATGTTGTGCATGCAAATGCAGAGCAATAGCAAAAGTACACAGAATGTTTAATCCTGACTTTCAAATCGAAAATAAAATATGAAAGGTTGATTTCCAGCGCTCTTAATTATCATTCAAATGGTCACGATTTTCTTCTGATTCAGATTTGCCAATTTAAACTTTTTGAAATCGACAATTTATATGGTAAAAAGGGACACATAGGACTTTATTACATAATTCAAGCATCAAACATATATATAGATAATCAAACGAATTAGTAACGGTGGACGTATGACGCAACAATGTTATTAAATTTTAAATAACCTTACATCTGCATGTAAGTAGCTAGTACTAACAGTCTCTTTACAGATTCCATCAATGTAACTATGCAAAACTCCATACTTAAAATGTGAGAAAGTCCATTGTTAATTTTCGGAATATGTATGTCAGTCTGCGTGCGCTAAATTTTTTGAATTGGTTTCTCTCAGCTGATAATAGTTTTGTAATATAAGATACTACAGAATTGTTACCATTATTAAAAGCCATATTTGCATATTAGTCATTGCTATTTTGTAATACTGTGATTTGGTTAAATAAGCAACGTTGTTAGTTAACTGAATGTACTATAGTCAAGCTTTGTTGTGCTTCTTTGGAAATTACTTTGTCATGGACAATTGCAAATATTATACTTCAACATGGATAGATATAGGTTTGACCTGTGAGTACTGAATACACATTTTACATGAACAGTAGCAAGCAATGTTTGGCAGAATTCTCAAGCCAAACAGGGTGAAACCTGATATCATGAAAATGCCATTCAATGGGAAGACATGACTTTTAAGACATTTGGAGTGTAATTGAATAAGTATGTGGAAACCAATATAAATTTTTATTAGTTGCCAATATGTTGTAGTAAATTTTTGCCCTATTTACTGTATAGAATTTTAGTCTAGAATCACCAGACAGTTGGTTAATTCATCAAAGTACTACTCAGCCCATATCAAGTGAACAAAAGTATATTTTTCGAAAATAATTAGTAATATAGTAATTTTCGAAAGTGTTTAAGTAGTATTAACACACATTTTCTAATTTCACGTCAACGTGACAGTTCAAGCATCTTTGACTAACAGGTCAAAAAATCAGTAACTGTACAGTGTTTAAAAAGCAAACTTTCAAGTCATCGTGTACTGCTCTTTCGAAATCCTCAGCAATATTACCAGAATCCTTGTAATGTCAGTGATCAATTTAGGAGGGAATAAATTTCGACGGCCAAAAGTAACTTTGGATGTGATAAACCTGTGGTATGGATTTATTTTAGAGATTACAAAGCCTTTAAAATGGAACGTGGAAAGCAAAAATTGTGTGTAACAAAATTTCAAAATCAAATCCAGAAAATGACGCAAAAAAGAGTAAAGACTGTTTCCACAAGCAAGAATTGAATGACAATATAAAACAACTTTTTTCTTTCATTTTATTCGAGATTTACGCAATTGCAACATGACTTTTCTCAAGTACCCTTGTTCTTACTGCAACAAAGTTTACACCACGGTAAATGCTTTTAAAAAGCACGAAGACTGGTGGTAAGTTGACAATATTCCAACAAAACTGACATAATGATCCCTTAATTCATTTTGTAATCTAAATAAGTTCATTTTACAGTAGGATAAAGCCTCAACGTATCAAGAATGTTCGAACGCGATGGGGTTTATTTCCTAAACTGTTCAGTTGCAGAAGATGTGGAAAGAAATACACCAGCCAATATTACGCCTTGAAGCATCCATTAATGTAAGCAGAAATATTATTAATAATCCATAGTTGCTCATGTAAAGTTCAATTGTTACTTACTCCTTTTGTCGTAAAGCTGCGGGAAAACAATTATTTGTGAAAAGTGTGGAACGCGACACAAGAATAAACTAATAGCTTGCAAGAAGATCCATCAATGTCGGATATGCCATTACATTTTTAAAACAAAACAAGGTTTCATGCGGCATGTTGTAAATCGAGCGTAAGTTACGACAAAACAATCTAAATTAAAACAAAATTTATTGGATATGTTTCAAATTTAAATTTTGCCTACGTTTCTTAAATGTTTTACTAGATGCGAAAAGCAATATGTTTGTAATATTTGCGGGTCCATTTTTAATCGAAAAATTAGTTTTGAATCACACAGAAGATCTTGCATAGGATTGAAGTTGTCAAGCTGTAACAAGTGCCCAATCTGTAGAAAATCTTTTTCGACCAGAGCAAGCATGAGAAGACATTATGTTGACCGAATGTAGGTCCAAAATATTGTCGTAAAACTAATATTGAAGCGGTGTTTTCGTTATTGGCATTAAACATTTTGTCTCTCAATTTCTTTGATTAGATGCCAAAGTAAGGTAATATCTAAGCCACCTTCAGATGCTGTAAGCAATGAAAAGGAATGCCCCAATTGTCAAGGAATTTACGACAAAAGACAGTTTGTTGAAACACAAAAACAATAAAATGTAACCATTCAGAATTATGACTAGTATTATGTAATGTAAATATTATTTAAAACATAATGGTTATTGCTCTCAGATGCCAACAGGAACTGAAATGTAGACAATGCAACCAAGTTTTCAAGAAGAAATCAGGCTTCATAATGCATGTCAAATTTTGCACTGGGACACGCAAACCAAAACAGATGAATCTTAAAACCAGCACAGAAATGTGAGCAAACTATATTAAAATGTAATTAACTTTATTGTTTTATGGGTAATGAAGGTAATTTCGAAACTTGTATCATTTAGGTTTGATAAGCAGGCGGAGGACACAACTAAAAAACATGAATGCATGAGGTGGTATAGGGAGACGTATCAGTGCCCGAATTGTAATAAGGAATATGCTACAAGAGATAGATTGATTCATCATATTAGGACAAGGGCGTAAGCATATATTAATACCAAAGGTAGCACAATACCAAGCAAAATGCAGATTCGATTTGGTTTTTTAGATGCGTGGACTTGTCATGCGGAAAATGTGGACTAAGATGTCGGAATAAAACACATCTAACTCGGCACACAAATACATGCGATGGCAAATCGCAATCAGAAAAAACAAAATGCTTTAAATGTGGTCGTAAATTCGCAAGAAAAGAAAACTTAATCAAACATATTCAACGGTTGGTCATGCATAATATGCACAAAGTACTAAAAACATCGAATGAATAGTCAATATTTGTATGATTGATTACACTTTTTTGGTCCTCGATGCATTAGGTGTGATCTGCAATGCAAGAAATGTTTCAAGTATTTTCATAATGCAGTTACCCTATCCATTCATCAATGTTGTTACAGAGAAGATGCAACTACATATCAATGCCCCAAATGCAGCAAAACATTTTCAAGCAAATACAGTTTGAAGGAGCACCTGATAAAAAATGCTTCAAATGGAAAGTAAGTTTAAATACCTTCAATTAAATATCTAAAATTAAAGCATTAAGTAAGTATACTGTATGTTTAGGTGCCATTATAAATGCAAAAAATGTGGAAAGACGTTCTCAAAACGCTTGGAATATCATCAATTATATTGCAAATATCCACTGTCCTCAAAGATACAATGTCCATACTGCAAAAAAGAATTTAGAAGTGAACACGCACTCGTAACACACCTAAAATCAGAGATGTAAGAACATATTACTAAAAAATTATTATGTACCACATTTGATGAAAGCACTGCACTAGCAATTCTTTTATTTAAAGATGTAGGAGAAACTATATCTGTGCGAATTGCGGGAAGCAATGTGATGATGTAAAAACCTTGGATAATCACGTGAAGGACTGTAAGGAAATCGGCGATAGCAGCTTCTTTCTACCGGACAAACCAAGATGCTACAATTGCAAATGCTTGTTTATGTCACCTGAAGCTTTGGAAAAGCATCTAGATTTACAAATGTATGGCTATGACTTCACTAAGTTATTATGAGGACTATTATTTTACATCTTTATGTAATCTAAAGTTGAGTGTGTGATTTTTCCGCTTGCAGATGCTTCAAGAAACATTACAGTGAGGGGTGTCATCATTGTAAGGATTCAAAACCATTCTTTTGCAAGTTTTGTAATAAAAGATTCAAATGTCAATTTCTACGAGATAGACATTTCCGACAAAACGAGGCACAAAATTTAGATGGGTATGGATATTTAAGGGTTTGGTTTATGTTATATATGATGATATAAAAAATATTTATATATATGTGCATGCATTAATTGTATTTCTACTGTGAATAGTGATACAACAAGGGATGCGAATAGATGTACGCCTGCCAAGATTACGTACTGGTGCCCGTACTGTTCATTGTCCTCTGGAGAATCTGTAGCCATTGCAGAACATATTTTTCTTAAACATGAGATCAAACCAGATGGAGACATCAAAGGTTAAAAAATATGTCAGAAATGAAAATTTGATAATCTTTGTGCATTATGCAAAAATCCGTATTGAATTGCAGAATTACCGTATGCAAAAGAGGTCATTCAACTTCCTGGAGGGCCAGTAATTGATGGGATTGTACCAGTAAATACGTGTTACCTTTGTAAGAAGCGATTCTACAGTGCACGGTATTCCAGAATACATTCGCATGAATGCAGAGGAAGGATCAATAACACGAAATAAGTATTTTTAAATGAATCTATGAATTTAAGATTCCAAACCGTTTTAATTAAGAATACTTTATCATTGTTTGCAAAAGCCGTGTATAACCTACCATGAATTTGTAATAATGCTGTAATTAGATGTTTGAAATATTCAATATAGTTTATAGGGTGACTTGGATAAATGTTAGTTATGATTTGTCTAGTCTCGAACAGCTAGTTTATATCCTGATGTATTCAATGTTGAAAAATGTAACACAATAACTATATGTTATTGGAATTTTGAAATGTTGAAGAACTGAATTACGTGTTCAATAGAAAAACAAGTGAAATAAAATATGCATTTAACTTGATGTAATATTTAGCTTTACACTGTTTGTTGTAATTACTAAAAAGTACTCCCATGACTCATATGAAGTGTGTTTTATTATTTCAGATACAGTTTAGTAAGCCTATCTGTCATGACGTGCTTTCATCAACCAGAATACTATAGGCATGTATTTAATCAACATCTATAATTCATGGTTTTGTGCCTATTTTACATGAAAATATCCCACAAGAGAAAATCGAATAATTTTTTAGCATATAATGAATTTTAAAAAAAGATCCATGATTCTGTCTACAATTTGAGATTTTGCAAATCACAATTTACGCAATATTTTTTGTCTCTTGACATTTGATTGCATGTGGTTAACTAAAAAACATTTCCAACTTTAAAATATCATATTTTATACATATCATTTATTTTACTCATTGATATACCATGCTCACATCATATACTAAAATTTGAATTCTAAAATTAATAAATGTAGCTAGAGTTATTAACCCACCATTTAACACTGACAAACCTGGAAAATTTAAACGAAATTTCAGAGACACGCCTCAAAGTTTACTTTTGTAAACGAGTTTTGTGGCACAACGTATATGACGTGAACATGTCTTGAACACAACGCATATGAATGGGAAAAAATAATATATATACGTTATGAAGTTGGAAATGTTTTTTAGTAAAGCACATGCAATCAAATGTCAAGAGACAAAAAATATTGCGTAAATTGTGATTTGCAAAAACTCAAATTGTAGACAAAATCATGGATCGCATTATTCAAAAAATTATTCGATTTTCCCTTGCCGGAGATATTTTCATGTAAAATAGGCACAAAACCATGAATTATAGAGCATGAGTAAAAATATCTCAATACTTCTAATAGAAAGTTAGCATAAAACATTCGTCGATGAATATTTACGTTTCTTGTTAGTCTTTATCAAAATATAAATAACGTGTATCATTCACGGTAACTTCTCTTTTCGGGACGTATGTTGGATGTTTTTTTTACAATAGAACTCAAAAAGGATCAAAGGAAGATCAAGCATTGAGTGTTTAAACCAGACCCAAGATTGCACTAAAATGAAGAAATAAATTAGATAAACTGATAAAATAAAGTTACTAATTGATCAAAACTTTACACTCTGGCTTCGCCGGGAATTAAAATGCTCGTATATGAAAACATTAGAAGCCGATATTTGAGAATTTTTGAACATATTTGACCATATTGAAATCTTCATTCAGCAAAATTTGGCAAATTACATCGGTTTTTAACAGGTGCCGTTGAATGTTAATGTCCATTTTCAAACTGGTCTTCCCTTAGATGATCAATGTTCCACTTCAAAAATCAGATTTAAAAAACTTACGCGTTTAGTCATGAGAGACAAAATAACCTCGTTATAACGACCAAACCTTTACAAATTTTGAAGAATTCTTATGTGGAAAATAAGCAGCATTAAAAATGCGTTCAAATGAGCAATCACATGCAATATGTTTCCATTGAAGAATCTGGCCATTGTAACGGTTTCTAACGGTTTCCGGTGGCCGTTAGTGGCCTCTTTGAACTCAGCCAAACCAAGGTCATCAAAAGTCATTGCAAAAAGTAGAATCCAGAAATTAAATATCGTTGAAAATTTATCGTGCTTACCGCCGTGCAGACAGACGGACATTTGCTCGTCATTCTTAGAAAGAACCAGTCATCACAGGCACATAATAATACCCGGCACAAGAGTTCGTATGAGGTATGCATGTTATGTGTGATCAACAGAGTAGGAGGAATTAGGATTTGTACAAATTTTTATTACGTCGCTAATCACAAAATTTTTGATATATAAACCCGTCATGCAAAAAGAAATCGTTTAGTGCATATTTCTATATTTTGTCATATTTTTTACTTTTTGACATGTCATAGGACATGCATGTTTGTGCATACTTTGATTTTAGCATGTTTCCGCACATTTTTGTGATACTTTAGATAATTTTCAAATAAAAACAGGACACAGGTAACAAAAATTTGGAGCATTTTTATATAGGTATGCAGAAATTAATATATACATATAATGTATGCATATTAAATGATGGTGTGCCATCCTATGTACGATTATTGAATACAAGTTGGAAACATTTGTCCTACTTTGTCCAAATTGCAGATTTTTAATGTAAATAGCGAAAATTAGGTAAAAATTTTACATTTTTTGCAGATTTCGTTTATATTTGCATGCATATTTTCTCAGATTTGTTGCATGTTTCTTCTTACTCTGGTGATCAAAGCAATAATCCTTGCACTCGGAATAAAGGAGTTGACAGGTTTGAATGAGAAATGTTGACTTCCTGGTTGTCCGTGCATCAACCTTCTAACGATTGGATAATCAAAGTGAGGTTAGAATAAATAGTTTATTTCAGTGAACTATTACATGTTTATTCCAACTTTAGCAATGGAATGTTTGAAGAATCTATTTTAGTTATAGGTAAAAACAAAGGACTGAAATGAAATGAATTTCAGAACTAACGGAGAAAAGAAACCGTTATAAATCAGGTTAAACATTCATTTTCCTCCAAATCAACATAGGGCACGGATGGCATCATTCGATTGCATATTTATCACTTATGATTTTCCACAACAAAGTTTCCATAAACGGTCTTTACGGTATAACAACTTTTAAGTTCCGAACTTCAATTATTTGTCTATTCACTGGCGTCGATATCTTAGCATTCAGCAGTTGCTTACCTTTTCTTTTTACTTTCTTCATACATGTTGAGGAATACAGTCACGCGCCTTACTTTTTTTTAGGAAATAAGGAAGAAAGTCTAATGCAATTTGTTAGTATATACAAAGTTGTGTTAAAATTACCAGATACGTGCAGTAGATTGGACAACATTTCGATTCCGGAGGCCATGTCTATGTATTTGAATTCAAAAATTAACAAGTGTCTTTGAGAGTTAATAAAGGCTTTTATTCAACTTAAATCTCTCAAAAATACAAAATGAAGTTGGGTTTTGTCATTTTGTAGTCCATTAATTAACAACTACAATAGTTTATAATTATACTTCTAATGCAACCTGTTTTCATTACTTCTATATCAGTCGATTTAGCTGTCTTAGAGAAACACTTGAAATGCATTTTACATTAAATTTGCCAGTATAAAGCATTCTGAGCAAGCGCATAATGTATAATATTAAACATAAATTTGTGAATGAAGAAGGAGTGTGCTGTTGCAAATAAAAATGATTAGAGACAACAGGTCCAATGATCTAATCGTAATGGTTTTCAATAAACCGATGTAAATGAGTTATAGTGACACCGCTTTAATTACTGTGATGTTGATAATGGTCAATTATGATTTTCAGGCCGCTCGAATGATAGATCACGCTATATGTTGTTATTTAAATAGTGTATGACCCCTCACCTCAGGGGTTAGGGATTAACCGATTTGACTGAAATTCAATTATGACCAAAGCCGAATGGGATCCATATACAAAGTTTCGGCGGAAGCAATCAATGCGTTTTGACATGCAGTTTCGATTTACATGATAAATTTAATATTTGCTTTCGCAAGCTGGAAAAAAGGTTTGTAGTAGTTTCTTGGGATTTTGCTACAAAGATGTCAACTTTTGTCAGTTTTCTCCGTAGGTATGGGTGTTTCTTTGGGTATAGTAAGAAAGCTAGACCTTTAGAACTCTCGCCCAGAAATCGGATTAGGAGATAAGGAAAAGAACAATAGAATGGTAAGGATCAAGAAAAGTAATGTGTTGAAACCAGATGAAGGTACCTGTAATTTCCAAAAAAAAATCTCAAAACTCCATTCGTTCTTAAAATTATCGTGGCAAATTAAAATCGTGGCAAATTATTAGTACTACTATTCCTTGATGAACAGCATGACACCGCGCTGTTGCTTTTTTAATTTATGTTGAGATTTCCTAATATTCGACATTTTGTGCATATCACTCTGGGAGAATTATTTTCAGGCATTCTGAAAAGGGAGAATAGGCGTTGACGCAAGTGCTACATTTCTGGCAACAACGTAACGCTGAGGATAAGTAATGGAACGTTAAGTATGCAAACTAAGGTATCCTTGCTTATCATTTACTTTTCTTCATTGATCCTTTTGTCTACTAATCTTTTAAAAACACAATAGTGGGTCTACGTTTCTAACACACAAGTGTTGTAATCCTCGACTCCAATGGTCGACGGTTCTAACACATTCCTTGAATGGACTCT
>JAQIXX010001613.1:0-31787 GCA_034700605.1 Willowsia nigromaculata
GCTCTGGCTGATATTTGGCTCTCAAACAAACATAATATTATTTAGTAGCAGTGCACTGGTCCTCTCTGCAGTTCAATCCGCAACATCCCAACATCAACAATGAACATTAATGCTTCAATGCAAACTGAAGTTGCAATGTGAAACCCAATCAAACAGAAATGGCTGTGTGTAGAAGCATCATATATTCTTCATCTCCCATCATTCAAGGCTTGATCACTACACAAAACGATAACAGGAAATCGTAGAAAATGCATACAAACCAAATAACATTCAGTAAAACTATTAGAATGATTTTGGTAAATTAAGATTTATTTTTGTAGCAAAATTGAAACGCCGCACACATTTATTTTGGCTAAAAGAGAAATTAATGCATAGAAGATCAGTAATTGTTAGCCGTCTGAGTAGTAAATAATTAGTCACTTGAAATAAGGAATATTTGTCTGCCATATTGACAAGTTTTAAAGCATTTATGATGCAATGCTCTTTTTACATGTATCGTTTTGAAGACTGTTTCCACCTCTTAAAATCCTCATGATTTCTCGTTTAAGTCTGGACGAGATTTTTAAAACTGATAAAGCAAGATGAGGTGTTATGGCCACTTAATGAATTGCCACGAAGACTAGTGACTTGTAAATTGATGATTATTTCATCAAAAAATCTCGTTATATTTGCCCAAATAAAAAAAATATATTGTTACATAAATTTTCGATTGATCACGTTTGAAATTTGAATGCCGACAAATTAGAATTTGGATGAGGAAGCGATTTGTGAAGAAAAGTGAGTCGCGAGTGAAAATACCTAAGTACTGGGCATAGCAAGATTTTTCGTGTGATCTTGAAAATGAATGGCCTTGATCTTGATTTTTTTTCTGTTCGTGTGCCGTCATGTAAAATTGATAAGTTCATTGGAGCGCACGACGACGACACAGGAGCAGCGATTCTTGTTTTTTTTATTTGATTTTTAGAGTGGACGATGGTTCTCATGAAAATGCTTCATTATCGATTGTTTTTGTTTTTTATTGAGTAAAAAACGAGGAGATTGAGTAATCGCTGATTAGGAGATAAAAAATGATGCAATTATAATGCCATCATGAGATTGACACGAAGAATCTTAGTTTTTTGTGCATTACCTGAAATAGATGAGTAGATTGAGAATTGATCGTTTTGTGGAATTTCTTAAAGTTGGAACAGCAGGAAATCGTGATATTGAGATGATGAGATCATTTTTGAAAAGCGTGCCAAATCGATTAAGTGGATGAATTAACTAGTTTTCAATGAGTTCAAATTTGTAGAACCGGATTATATTTCGATTAGCTAATTTTATCTACATAGATTTATAATGGATTGGGGAATAAGCTACGAACTTGTTTGAGGAATTTGAGAAATTGAGCGAGCTTTACGCTCTTATTTTAAAAAATCTTGAGAATGGGACTTTACATTGATATAGATGCATCTCGTTCAAATTTCTTTACGCTGAGACTATAGTAAAAATTAAAAATTTGGAACAATTGAAACACAGAAGATTTTGAAATCGCAAAGTTTAAGTATCCAATATTCTCAGGATGCCCCGTTTATTTTGGAAGTGAAAAATGCATGCTTTTTAAGCTTACACGTGTCTTTTCCATCGTGAGCATTTGGGATTGGAAATTATATGTGGAATTTTGGAAGCAGGAAGGCTAGGCAATCTGCTGGTTTTTTTTTAGCAAACTAGGAGATAATCAATTATCAAAGAAAATTTATTGTTTCGGTTTACTACAAAGTGCGTGTACGCACACGCACGTATTTTATGTAAGAGTCTGTACGCACCTATTTCATCCTGTCAGGTGGCCTTAAAGTTGGAAAAATTATTGGATTAACTTTTGTCTCTGAAAGGGAATCTCTACTAATCGAGTCTCTCGAGTGTTCCGTGACACACGTGTGCTCTTCATATCTATATCATATCCCAAATCTCAAAGAAACTTAAGTTTTGCACAAAAATGTAAACAAACAGTTAAAAATATGAAATGTAACCTGAAACAATCAGACTGGAGCCCATACCATTAGTTCAACTGCCAACTGCAAATCAAATTTTTTATTAGTTATCGCCAAATATTCCCGTAATATATTTTCCTCGAAAAATTGATCAACAATGGAAAATTTTTGGAAGGGCGAATCCCCATGATTATGATATCCCGCAAGAAAATATTCATTGGAATGAAGTGTCGAATACGTTTACATTAAAGGGCTCATTCGCAAAATCTGCCAATATATGTTCGTTTTAATAACAGCATCCGCTAACACACCAATGAACTACCTATGTACCTACTCAAGATAGTTACATCTTTCCATCTATTATAACATCATAGCCTTTTAGAGATCACGCACAATTTGTAAATGATCAGGCCAAAAAAGGGTTTGGGTATATGCATTTTTGCACGTTTACGCTCCTCATAGCTTCAATTTGCACAAGCAAAACGAAAACAATCTTCTCTGACGACAAATATGAAAAGACCTTGTGCGTGGCCCTTCAACTTCATACAAACGAATAACTTGCTCATCAATTCAATCAAATAAAAAAAACTACACTCCATTCTAAATCCAAATAATATTTTTGCAATGCATCAAATCAACACATTTTATCGAAATCGCAAAAGTCTCATGTTTCTCCGATATTTGCAAATTTATCTGATAAGACATTAATAATTTTTCTTTAAATTTTTTGCATGTTATCTCTCTTCTAATTGGACATCTGGCGCCACTTACGACCACATTTTTTACATTCTCCATTTTTTCACCGTCTGAGAAGGAGTCCCCAGACTTCACAATCGAGGGTCATCGACTGGACCGCCAGCGGAAGAAAGTGGAGCACGAAAAGCGTCGAAGATGCGCCTGTCGCCTTTGCGGAATGCTCTTTTTTCTCGTCGCCTTTCTAGGCGTTCTCGTCGCCCTCAGTATGATTTACACCAGAGGTCAGCGATACTTTGGATCATCCGTGTAGATAAAAAACTCCCCAACTATTTTATAAAGTCAAAAAAGAACTGCTCCACAAAAAAATATTCTATTTGTCCGCTACCATAATTGTTAATTATTTTACCAGTGAATTTTTGTTACTCGAGTACCATTTTGTACCTGCCTTCTATTAAGTGTCACGTCTCTACTCTAAGAAAAAAATTTATTATATAAACAGAATGAGAAATATTTGCATAATTTTTGTGCAATTTTTCTTAGTGGTCAACGCCCACACACGTAACTCTAAGCAGAAAAATAATGTGAAGAAGATCCGCAAGGCAACCACTAATTTTTTTACGCATTCCTTTCCTCCTCCAAGAAACCCAAACCAAACCACTTGTCAGCATCTCTTGATATAAAAAAATATAGTTGCTAATTGCTTGATATGCTAAATTCTATATTCTCTGGATATATGGGCACTTATTTTGCAGAGTTTAGGGTCATCGTCATTAACTCATCATTTGTGAATAAAATTGTCTGAAAACCTTGTGCAATCCTTCCGATTTATCAGCAGAACCATCGCCAAAAAATTGCCTAAAAAAATGCAGACTTCTCTGAACGATACATCCGAAAACAAATCCCAAATATTTTGTTGCAAATTTCAAAATTGCAAATATTGTTTACCGAATTGTGAGTTTTAATTTTTCCTATAAACCATCCAAATGATTTCCGTTTTTAGGGGTATCGTTCAGAGAAGTCTGCTCGCAAACAATGTGCACACAAATAAGAAGATGGTCCCCAAAATTGCCAATTTTTCGCCAAAACCTTTGATTGTGCTTCCATTTATGAACATGACAATAGCAAAAAGGGTTAAAAAATTATATAAACCTTTTTCTACACTCTCCAGAGATCAGTTAGGTACGAAAAGGCACAAAAATTATGTGCAGATTTGATAATGGTGTTTACATGGTCACCACAATCAAAAAATTATCGTATGGATTGAAGATGATGAATTAATCAAATCCCAAAAAAGTCCAAAAATAATCTGTCTTTCCGCTGATTAAAGAGATGAAGATGAATGAAGTGTGTGTTTTTAGGAGAGGAAATTTTTTTCTGCGTAAGAAAATTAGTGTCTATTGTCTTCATAGTGAAGGTTATTGCCTGTTATTTTTTCTTCTTCGCTTTTTTGGCTGAATAGAACCGGAATCTACATTTTGTATCCACTCTTATTCTAGATGATTGCATAAATATATTTTTGTCTAGGCAAAAATATGCGAATTAGATGACGCAATCCTGTAAATTATTGAGAATACGCATTTTATTCGCATATTTTCGTTTGCAAATTTTACATTTTGGATAAGAGGGGATCACAAGTTTTGTCAGTCAAAAAGCCAGGATAAAAATTTCGGCTTAATCTTAAAATATTATGAAAAAAATGTCCAATAAATAGACAGATATTTACACAATTCCGCGTACATCTCGACCAGGTTGACCTTTACCGACGCAACTAAAATTATTAGCAGATATTTGTACGCAAAATTTCTCCACAAATGTGCAAAAATGATAATATTTTGTGACGAAATGCGTAGGGAATATTTTTTCCTCAGATAACCTTTACCTTTAGAGAGGACCTTGACTTTTAATTTAACTCATCATTACAATATACTCTATTATGGCTGCTATAACAATATGGAAATATCTTCAGGATAGAATGGAATGCGATGATGGTGGGATATATTGGCTATAACATGCTATTAGAATGCTCGTTTACACAAAAATTGTGTAAAGGTATTCACAATATCCAAATTTTTGTAAAGGATAATAGCTTGATAGAGTAATTTGAGTAGACACCAGACAAAAACAGTGTGGCCAGTTTCTATAGAGAGTAGATAGATCAAATGACAGATATTACATCATTTACGAGCAAGAATTTACAGCTTTCAACAAAAACAACAACTTTGACTTCCGCTTTACCGTTCCAAATAATTCTTTATGCGAATTACCTATGTGTAAAAATTTTAATCTAAAATGTATTTACTTGTGTGTACCAATTTTAGCGTGTACATTTTTTGTAGTCATGTTTTGTTCATTGTAGAGTAATTTAAAAAGATACTTTATAGATATTAGCCAAGCCACACGTACGGAGTGACTACATTACATAATTTAATTTTAATCTTTTAATTTGTTAATAATTACCAATTACAAATTATATAATCCGCTTTACCTGAAAAAAATGACGAATTTTAACTTATTTAGCAGCATTTGCAATAAACGTTTTGCTGCGAGATATTTGCCAATGTGGAATAGTAAAGGTTGTGGAGGTCAAGGTTAATATTTTTATGAACATTCAAGTTGCCTGCTAAATGTCATAACTTTGTACCATGGACAATGCAATAGCGCAATAGTCTATTCAAAATAATAAGTTATTAGTTTATTTAAAGTGTACATTATTGCTAATAGGATTATAGTCTATTAATTAACTATTATGTTTTTGTAATTACTTTATTTAGTAAGCTAATTAAAGTTAGCGCTGTCAAAATATTTACATGGAGTGATGGAGGAGTCCAAATGTGCAAAAGTTTCAATGCAAAAATAGTGTCCAACTGTTTGTTTTATGCTTCTTCTCTTTCAAAACCATCTAATGTTGAATTTTGCGCTAAATATTTTCCTCAATGGTTTAATCGAAATGCATAAGTTTTTAATTAGCAGATTGAAACATCCGGTGAAATAATTTGTATAGAAATTTGACATCAGATGGTTGTTTCTACTCCTATAAATTAAGTGAATGTTTTTTCTCCATTTAAAAGTATTATAGTTAAGTTTTCTTGTTGATGTGGTTTTCCGACTTTAGTATTAAATTTACCACTGATTAGAAATATCTTTAAATGTAAAGTAAATTCGAAATTTGTACTTTTTGCAATTTTGAAACTCTCTGGAGAAAATGAGTGTGTATTATTATGTTAAAGATTTAATTAGTGAGTTTAGCTCTAAGAATTTTTAAGATGTTTCGTTATCATTATTTTGTTTGTTTATTCATTCACGGTAATGAACTTTGTTGGTTTTATTATTATTATTACCTATTATTATTATTATATTTAATTGCCGCTTCGGATAGAAACTACTGGAAGAAAAAAAGATAATGCTTTAAAATGTATTCTCTGTGAAAAACCTACAATACACAATAAAGATGATTTGTATGCAAAATCTTTCTATGAGGAATTATTTTCGCATTAAATTTAGAGTCCTGATAGTTTTCAATAATGCCTGCAATATAATTCTGAATTTTAAGCAGTTACGCTAATGTTTAAGTCAATCCACATTTTCAGGATGACATTTTTTATGAAATACATGCGCTATGTATATCAGATGTCTTGGAAGCGTTCATTCACAAATTCATTCATAATTTCATATTAACAAGCTACTACTAATTTCATTGGAAGCTGATGGCTTTTCTAACGGAATCCAAAATGTATTGTTACATTCAGTTCACAACACTACATATCTTGAATTTTAATCTATTTAAGAAAACCTGAGGAATTACAAAGAATTATTCTAAAAAATCAAAACAGTTAAAAAACTATACATGCCGAGTCTTTCTTATTTTTTTGTTTCATGTTGACCCGAAGTAACTGAGACGAAGTGAAGTCCCACAGCTGGAAGTGAAAACTCTGGAAATGAAGTTGTATTTGGAGGCCACGTGGAAAAGATTGGGAATCAGTTCCAAGAGGACTTGACTTTGCTTGCTCATCTTCTTGACAGAGCTGCATTCGTCATCTACCTTATTGTGTATTCATGCTTTTACCTCGCCCTCTTTTAATTTATTATTCCGATGATTAAATTATCAAATAAAGAGATAATTTTGATATCCGGGAAATATTTATATAATCAACTTTATCACAATTTTTCTATCCAATATTAAAACAGTAAATTAAATTTGTGGTTGGGAATCCTAACTGGGGTTATTTGTAGGGACACGACTAGGCTCAGCCCAAATGAGATAATATCTCCGCGGGGACTTGAAAACGGGTGATTCGTAGATGATGGAGGAGGGGCCGAGGGGCAAAAATGTTTTGGAGTATTTCTCCTTATCTTTCAGGAGATGAAATCGTTTACACGTTCAGGAAGTAGCACAGATCAACCCAAGCCATGAAATTTGCAAATTAAGGCAACTGCATTTTGAGAGGCACTTTATGAGAAGAGACAACATCTGAAATGTGTGGCGATAATTTTTTTAATTGTTCATCACAATGTTCATGGTATATATTAAGAATCCTACTAATTTTTGCATTCAAATTTGATTCTTCCACTACCCCCCCCCCCTACCACGTCAATCCCCACCATCAAAATGCACTCTTTACTGACTAGATTACGTAGTTAGTCATAAACGTGATTTTGCTTTAATTCACCAAAGAAAAATTTGGTCTAGAAAAATACATAATTCCCTTCATACAATAAAGTTTGCATGCATAATCTCTATAATTTCCGGCTTTAAGAAGGCCCGAAAGGGAAAGTGAGAGAAGAGATGCCCATGCATTCATTCAGATTGCAATATTCTTTTGGTGTAAAGATGATGCTTGTATGTCAGGATAATTTTTCTGGGCTGAACTGGCTGAAGATTGTGGATGCAGAAGTTGGTAATCAAATGAATATTGATTTGCTGTTTATTTTTTCCTACTTTTTGTTTCTGATGGTCCGATATTTTTGAAAAATGTCTACCCGTATACTTGTAGTGAAGCTTGGATGGCTTCTGTTAGCATTGAAAGGAGAGAAAAATGAGTTTTTCATTTTGATTTTCATGTAATTTTGATTGATTAATGGTACACCAACACCAAAGCATCATCGTACCATTTCCACCTTTGAATAATTCGCTTAAAAATGATTTTCTAATTGTCACGATAAGCAAATTTTACGCTAATCTACTGGCTACAAAATGCTTGAAATTTTTTATCAGGAGCTTATTCAAACTTGTAATCCATCGACTAGGTTTCAACGAAACCCATGCCTTGTGAGCTTCCCCACATTCATGACAAAATGCGATTTTTCTGTGAATTTACATGACAGATTATTTTAAACATATTGGCATAAGTTTTGCTGTGGAAGTGGTCCTTGTTCAAGTTAATTGCGTTGAGCGTTGCAACCATTCTTCTGCATGGAAAATTGAAGTTGATTGATTGACTGATATAAATCCATTATGTTACTACTCGTTGTAATTTGTTAATGCATATGTCAAGAATTTGTGCAGAATTTTTTCGTGACGCTGATTCAGGTAATGACAAATATCTTATAATGTTCAGAAAAAACAGAGAGGACAAAATCTTTACAATAAAAAAATGCAAACTTTGCAATTCGTTTGAAGGAAAATCAGTTCTAATTATTTCTATAATAAAAGCGGCAGGAAGCAACAAATTAAAACATATGCAGCAAAAATATAAAATCCTATGATTTCCGTACAAACAAACATGCATACCTAATGTTTTATTTGAGTGTGAGCATTAAAAAACTATCATTTCAACTGAAAACGTTTACAAAAACATCGCAAATATTTTAAATTAATAAAGGTTTTTTGTGAAAAGTTTGCAGCATATGCATTTATTCTACAAATTTCATATGAAATATATATGAATCATACACTTTGTCAGCAATAAACGCAAATACATGTAAAAAATTGTGGAACAAAAAAGTTTTCCAAATTTTAAAATTACTAAAATGTGGTTTTTATTTCAATTCAGAGAATACAAACAAACACAAATAATAATAATAATAATCACTTTACTGAAAGTTTTCGGAATATGTTGACACAAGAGATGGCTTACCCCTAAGCTCCTATAAGGGCTAAATCTTGCAAAAATATCACAAAATCAATGGATCGAAAAACCAATCGTAACCTTTCCTAATTTTTCTGATACCTAAGTTGGTTTTTTACCAATAGTTGGATCTCCAAACCGAGCAAGTAACATAATATTTCTCAAATTTTTTATAATACTGCAAAACATTATCAAGATTCGTACAGTGCCAACGACAAATGATGGCTGGCTTTAACGCTGCGTACGCTTTCCTAATTTTTCTGATACCTTAGTTGGTTTTTGACCAATATTTGGGTCTCCAAACCGAGCGAATAATGAATTATTTACAAATTTCTTATAATACCGCAAAACATCAGGAGTTTCGTACAGTGCTAACGACAAATGATGGCTGGCTTAAAGGCAGCGTACCCTTTCCTAATTTTTCTGATATATTAGTTGGTTTTTGCCCAATATTTGGGTCTCCAAACCGAGCGAGTAACATAATATTTCTCAAATTACTTATAATACTGCAAAACATTATCAAGTCTCGTATAGTGCCAAAGTCAAATAATGGCCGACTTAAACGCAGAGTACCTCATCCTAATTTTTCGGATACCTAAGTTGGTTTTCGCCCAATATTTGGGTCTCCAAACCGAGCGAGTAGCATAATATTTCTCAAATTACTTATAATACTGCAAAACATTATCAAGTTTCGTACAGTTCCAGCGTCAAATAATGGCTGGCTTAAAGGCAGCGTACCCTTTCCTAATTTTTCTGATACTTAAGTTGGTTTATGCCCAATATTTGGGTCTCCAAATCGAGCGAGTAAAAAATATTTCTCGAATCACTTATAATTGACCAAAACATTATCAAGAGTTTCATAGGGCGCCAACGACAAACGAAATCTGCATAAATAAAGAATTAAATTTTTAGGGCCTCTTCTGTTGTTAAAACAAAATTGCAGTTATATGCATAAGTATTACGCGTATTTACCATGATCAGAATTTGAGCTTGATGATTTTCCATGCGAAACCTTATGTCAGATACAATATTCTCCCTTTTCCGTTCGTCCTGGAAGAAATACTCTCTAAAAATTCAATTAAAAACATAAATTACATGTATTAAATTTCAAAATTTGTAAATCAAAACTATTTAATAAACTGTAAATAGTATAAAGAGGTACTATGATAGAAAGAAAACGTGTTATATATTTGTACATTAATTAAGCACAACATATTTTTCATCCAAATTGGGGTTTAATACAGAAATGGTATGGCTATGAATTTACTCAAATCGTTTCAATTTTATGAAAATGTTCTTCTATTCTTTAGCAATAGCAAGAAGTATAACAGCATTATCAGCCAATTATTATCTGATACTGCATTCATATCATTGTGTATAAAATAAAGCCCGAAACCTCACCAGTATTTGAAGCTACATACGTTGCATTATGCAACGAAGAAACTATGTCATGCTAGGTCTACATTTATATGAACACCGGTTATGGAAAAGGGAATGTATGCCAGCCTAACAAAAGGATGAATGCAAAGCAGAGACCATCTTCCAACCCCGTAAATTCAAGCAAACCACTAGCAGTCACCATCCTCCTCATCGTCAAGCCAACTACATTCCGACGCTGCACTATGTAACAAAGTGTAGTGTGTATCGGAATGCTTTGTTTTATTGTGCAGCGTCGGAATGCGGTTGGTTTGATGATGAGGAGGATAGAGGGTCGGGAGATGGTCTCTGATGCAAAGAATATTACATGTCGTGGTCACGCAAACTCACAGAATCACTCAACTGCGTAAAAACGTTCATAAAAGATATAAGTATGCACGTGAAATACATGTCCCTTCACATCCACATAAAATTATGGTATTTTAGGATGGTTCCCCAATGTTCTCCGCTGTTCTCTTTTAAAAATATACTATTCCTATATCTCATCATATTCTTAATTACCCCGTAGAATATTCTCATCGTTTCGAGAGATGCACGAGCTCAATATACGCCTATAAAATATATTTTGTCTATCGCTTCATGCTAGGCAGTTAGAGCCCTTTCCCTACCTGAATGAGTCATTCTGAGTGAAATGGCCAAAATGCTATTGCTAAATTCCTTTGGACACCATTTTATTCATCGTAATATAACACTGTAACAGTCAATAGACAGACTTATTAAAGAAAGCCTGGTTCATAGAAAAATTTCGGGGATAAATCTATCAAACTGTTTTATACATGAATATGGAGTAGTCAAATATGTAATAGCATTTTTTACTCTACTGCTTCTTTTAAAAAAATTGGAGACAAAATTGGGTCTTTGTCTTGCACATAAAATAAACTGACGACAATCATGATAAAAATGCAAAAATATTATTTTTGGATAGTGATAGGTAGATATAAAATGTAGCAGTTATTACCTGACTTTCTGAGGCCCCAGTTCAAAACACAAATATGAATTCAAAAATGCAGAAAAGCTGGCACTAAATTCCAAAAACTGAATAAACGGTCGGTCTTCTGCGGCAAGCCGCATCGACAGAAAAGTGTTGTCCGCAGGACCACCAAGACCTTTCTGTCTTGAAAGCGCTACTGAGCAAGCATTTTGGCCATTTCAATTCCTCTCAATCTTTTAGACTTAGACGTAGTCGAGCCGGTAAACCAACGTGTATAGGATTTCACACAACTTGTGTAAGATATCGTGTATATTTTTGCAACGTGAACATGAATAGAGATGAAAGGGTAAATTTTTCGCTCTGTGTGAATTGCATATTCAGAAATAAAGGGTTAGACTACCACACATTTAGGTATATTTTGCACTAGTTGGTTGGTTAGAAATATTTGTCCGTTGAAAATATAAATACTCAATCACACCATTATTTTGTCTCAGTGGGTTATTGATTGTCAAAATTTACATTAATTTCTGCTATCTTGTATTTTAAAACGAAATGTGGACATTTTCTCCCAATATTTAAGAATTAGATGATCGCGAGTTTGGGCTTTGGCTGATATTTGGTTGTTTCACACTCAAGTTCATTTATGGCATGGTAAGAACCCACAGAATGATGACAGAAATTGGTAGAAAAAAAACAGAAACTAAACAGCAATCAGTGAAGCTATTAGTATAATTTGTGATAATTCTCTTTTTAATTGTATCACTTTGAATACTGCCTCTAGCTCTTATGATTACTCATTTAAGTCTGTCCGAGATATTTAAAACTGATAAAAAAAATGAAGTGTCATTGCTACCTAATGAATAGTCAGGGAGAGTAATGACTTGTAAATTGAAGATTATCTCATCAAAAATTTTTTTACCCAAATAAAAAAAATATGCTTCATTATAGATTGTTTTTACTTTTATTACTTGCAAAATGGAGCGATTGAGTAATTGCTGACTAGAAGAGAAAAATTCGTTAGATTTCCTGGAGAGTTCAGGATATTTCCAACAAAATGAGATAAATCATATTTTTTTAAATATTACAAAATGTGGTTTAGGCTAGCTGGAGAATACCGACTTTGAATGAATCCTTTTGCTTTCTAAAGCCGCATATTTTTCAAACAATCTCGCTATATTAAATGATAATTAGGAGCTTCTGGTGGCTTGACAAGCATAAATAATGGAGTCGAGGATACGCATATATTTTAATTTGTTAGCACTCATTTATGGCCCATATTTCATATTCATATTTGTGTTCCCTATATGCCACCCGGAAATTGATTGATGCATGATACAGAATGATTGCAGTTTTCCAAGCACTAAAATGTTTGAAGGACATTTAAGTTTCCGAGGTAGTCATTTCATCGAAATCATTTATTTCTGAATAAATAGATTTTACTATAACTGTTGGTGCAGGAATGGAAATCAGAGAAGATTTTATACAAAATAGTAGTTTGTAAGAAATATTATGCTAATCCAACTTCCGGTGAAAGATTTATTTATTATTAAGTCATTTGTTTAATATTTTTGTTTATCAATTAATGAAATTTGTTGTAAATAAGAGGATTAGTGTTTCTTTGTTTCATTTTAGTTTCGATATTTATTCTAATAAGATAGGCACTTTCACCGGAAGGAAAAAAGTATAAATAGCGTCTGAAAATTATCCAAGTGATCTAGTTGTCGGTTGAACTCTCACACAATCTGACCTTTTTAAAACTCTTGTAAAGTCAAAGCAAGTTGCTCTATAAATAAAATTCCTATCTCCTGTCACAAGTTTTGCTCCACAATTTGGGTTCATTGTCAGTTTGGGTTTCTTACTTGAGAACCCAAACTATCCCTGTCGGGAATCATTTATAGTCTTGATAACTAGATATTATAGTCTTTTTAGTCTGAGCTTTCAGAGGGCGAGTTATCAATAACAATGATAAATTTGCAGTTTAAATACACTTTTGAATCCAAAGAGATGAGATAAAGAGTAACCTGAATATGGGAATATAATCTGAAGCTTCCTTTTTTTCAAATGGATCAGAACTCTCCATATTAGGTGTTCTTAGGTGTGTACAAACGCACATGTGCGGATTCACAAGAGTGATACGTTAAGGCTAAAATGAAAGAAGAATGCTTCTTGCGGGTGCTTTTTTCTCTCTTGTTTTTTAATTTGCTAAATACCATGAATATTTATCTTGACAAACCACCCGTGGAAGATGAACGTTTAATCTGGATATTGTTTGATGTTTATGAAATGTTCTTTGGTGTTTATTATGCCAAGGTGATTTTGTAATTATTCATGCATCCCAGTTTTAGGTTACTAGTACATGGGATTGCATAGGAAAGTTTTCAAATTGGCAATGCTAAAAGTCGCATTTCAAGAAACGAGTATTGTTTATCTGCTCAGCCAGTTTCTACTCTTGCGTGGAACAGCGCAGGAAAGTTAGGCAGCCCCAAACCAAACAGGTATCCAAGCTTGAAAAGGAAGTTCAATTTTTCGGGTACTTCCACTAACTTTTTCTCCATGTGGATGTAAAAAAAAGGTTAGGGTAATTTTTTTTTATGAATTGACGATGAGTGGCAGATGGTATGAAATTGAAGTGTAGCCTCAAAACGCGTTCCTGTCGCTGAACACAAATAAAAAGCATCTTCTACTGCTCAACTGTCTCTTCACATGTAACTCTCATCCAAACACGCAAATAATTAATAAAGGTGCACAGTAGATAAAGTTCTATTTTTTAAAGGTTTTTATAGGCATGGGTACTGTGAAAAATACTTGCTTATCCACTTTGCTAGGTAAATGCATGCGTATTAATTATGCTGTCAAAGTAAAATAGCTGCTACAAAAGTTGGCTACTAGCAAATACAGTGCAATGTAATAATATGTAACAATACCCTAATCCTCTCTGCAATTTATTTTATATATCCCAACGAACATCTTCGCATCAATGCAAACTGCAATTTCAATAGCAATACCAATCATACAGAAATGACTGGGTGTAAAATATCACAGATTCCCCATCTCCTTTCATTCAAAGCCTGATCGCAGTCTACAGAATGATGATGTGAAATCGTAAAAAAAATTCATGCAATCTAAATATTATTCAGAAAAACTGTGAGAATTTTTTCGGTACAATATGATATATTTTTATGTTTATGGAAATTGTAGCATTCGCAGGTTTAAAACCATATTTGATTCAATGTTCTTTTCAAATGCATTGTTTTGAAGACTGCTTCCTGCTTTCATCATTATTATTATTTCTCATTTACCCCAGCAATATACTTTTTAAACCGATGTTATGACCACTTAATAAACTCGCCCGGAAACTGATGATTTGTAAATTGAAGATCGTCTCCTCAAAAAGACTTTTTATTTACTCAAAATAAAATATATTGTTTCATCTATTTGATTTTTAGAGTGGACGACGATGCTTCATTATCGATTGTTTTTGGTTGGTTTTTTATTCCTTAAAAAATTAAAAGATTGGGTAATCGCTAACTAGGAGATACAAAATTATGTTCACTTTACTGGAGAGTTCAGGATGTTCCCAAAGAAATTGGGAGGAGTCATAAATTTTTAAATATTACGAAGTATGATTTAGGCTGGCAAGTACCGAGTTTGAATGATAAATTTTGCTTGCAAAAGCTGCATTTTTGATATACGATCTCGCTATATCTAATTAACTGATAGTTAGAAGCTTCTAGTATCATGACGGATATGGAGAATGGACTTAAGACTGCATTTTAGCATTCATTTATTGTCCTACTTGAGTTCAAAATATGCCACCCGGTAATTGATGGATAATTTAGTTGCCGAAGTAGTAATGTTATCGTGTTAGGCATTAAATTCTCTGAAACTGAAATTTAATGGCACAAAAAAAATGTCTATTTTTGATTCAGATTTTATTTTTACAATGATAAATATGCAGTATAATTATGCAATAAATACTCTTATGAATGCAATGCAGTGAAATGAGATTAAAAGTGACCTGGATAGTGTGATATTATCTATGATGCCACAAGCGTTGCGATGAATGCATACAATAACCACACATGTGCGGATACACTAGAATGATGCGCTAGCGTTAAAAGGGAAGAACGATGCTTCTTGTGAGTTGCATTTCTCATGTTTTTCAATTTGCTAGATGCCATAAAGTTTTATCATGAAAAACCACTCGTGCAAAATAAACGTTTAATCTGGATATTGTGTGATGTTTATGAAATGTTTTTTTTTAGATAAATGCCAAGGTTATTTTGTCATTCTGCATGCATTCCCATTTTAGGGTAGTGGTTCAAACCAATAGGTGTTTAAACTTAAAAAGAGAGTTGAGTTCCTTGTTTTTATATTCTTTTGTGTAGTCACAATTCGTGACTCAGAAATCTTTTTCTCTCAGTAAACACGAATCAAAAGGTATCTTTCCCTTCTACTGTTCAAATCCATCTTCATTCTCTTCTGTACCTCTCATCCAAACACGCAAATTACTAATAAAGGTTCGTAGTACATAGACTAGTATTATCTCATTTTGCAGTTCCGACTTACATATTAAATTACGCTTGGTATTACCAAATTATATCAGTAACATTCCTTAGCTTGTCAGCATACGCAGATAAAAGATGATCAGTATTATTTTTCTCTCTAGAGTTTGTGAGTAGGATGATCTGTCAAGCGATATATTTCGTAGGTTTACATCCCCACACATATTAATGCTACTGAGCTAACAGGTAATCTTTGTCCCGATGTCAGAATCCTCACTATCCTGTTGTTTTTTCACATTCTGTTAAGGTATGCCAAAAATTACACTATTTTCTGCGATTCAGTATTTTTAAAGGAAAAGTGGGTATCTTTCCATGAGATTTAAAAAGTATTGATGCTCGCAAGTTTTTGCCCTGGCTGAAATTTGGCTCTCTGACACTGATGACAAGATAGTAACACAAATTTTAAAAGGTTTTTAAAGGCACGAATACTATGAAAAATATTTGTTTCTCCACTTTCTAATGTATGGTTAATCACCAATCCATTTTGAAAATCGTTGCATGCGTAATAATTGTGATCTCAAAGTAAAAGAGCTGCTACAAAAGTTGGCTATTAACATGAAGTGACGAGTGCTTAATGAATGAATTGTAAATTGAAGATTATCTCATCAAAAATCGATTTTTCGTTACTCAAAATAAAAATATATTGCTACATAAATTGTCAATTTATCATGTTTGAAATTGGAGTGGCAACAATTAGAATAGAAAACAAAACATTTAATATTTGTATGACAAAGCGATTTGTAAAAAAAATGTGAGTTGTGAGTGCAAATACCTAAGTACTGGACATCGCAAGATTATTTGTGCGAGCTTGAAACAAAGTAAAATAAGTCATAAACTTTTAAATATTACAACGTATGATATCGGCTTGAAAGTACTTTTCGATTTTTGGTATTTATTTGTGGCCCTATTTGTGTTCCCAATATGCCACTCGGTATTTTATTGATGCATAATACGGAATGATTGCAATATTTCAAGCAATATTATATTTGAAAGATATTCGAGTTTCCGAAGTAATCATCTTATCGAAACTATGTATTTTTGATGAAGCAGATTTTGCTATAAAAGTGAAAAATATGCAGTTTAAATGTACTTTTGAACGAAAGGAAAAGAGATAAAAATTAACCTGGATAATGGAATATAATCTCAAGCTTCCGTTTCTTCACTGGATCAGAACCCTCCATATTACTTGCGTTAGCATGTACAATACAATGTTGCTCAATTCACCATATAAAAACTCGCAATAAATCTTATGATAAATAATTTTCGGGTTATGTTTTTGTACATTTGGCTACTCCCAAAGCAGCAGGTTACCAAACCAATGCATTAAAATATGTATGTTCTTAGGTATGTATACATGCACAAAAAAGCATTTTTTGAGTCGTGTTCCTGATCTTAGGTACAAGTACAAAAAGCGCAGCTGCCTTGCCTTGAAAACTTTCCACGTAAACTTTGATTGTAGGTTCATTTCAGCTAGTCTTACCACAAGCGTTGGGATGAGTGCATATTATGACCATACAAGTGAGGATTCACTTATTTGAATGCTACGATCACGGTGTAGAAGCTAGACTAGACAAACTAGTAATACTACTACTTCAATTCAGGGTTCAAAATTATTTAATATTTATTTAGCAATATACATATGAGTTCACAAGTAACAATATTAAAAGTCTTATCAAGATACAATATCTGATAAACCCAGTTACTAATTTTGGATAGGATAGAAAAAGTTAACTCAGCCACAAAACCAACCACTAGACATCCAAACTTAAAAAGGATGTTTTTTGACAATTCCATTCTATATTTCTCCGTCTGGATGTGTGAGCGGGGACAGTATTTTTTATGGGATGAATGGACCATGAGTCGCGGATGGTATGAAATTGATTCAGATTTTTAAAACATATTATTACGTGTAGCCACAATACTCGCTTCTCTCACTGCAAAGGAATCAATAGACATCTGCCGCTTCTACTGTTTAAATGTTTCTTCGCATATGCCTCTCATCCAACACGCAAATAATTAATAAGGTACATAGTAGATTTACTTCACGTTATATGATGCGACTGATGAGAAATAATTGTTGAAATAGATGCTTAAAATCCATGCTGCGCGATATTTATAAACACAGATTTTAAATCGTAATATTATGCGTATTAAATCGTGTAAAAAAACTTTCATAAAACAAGCTTTCTTTCGACCAATGTTTTAAAAATATTTATTTGCATATAAGGTGTTTTTAGTCATTGTTAATTTTGGCGATTTTATCTTAACTCTCTGACATGTGATTTCCTCACAACCTGAGGACAGTCTTGTAACTAAACTAAGTAGTCAGTTAACCGTGCAATAGTTAAACGACTTTATTATTACAGTAAGTTGGTGAAGGGAAAATTGCATCAATTTCCTGTCGTTCCTTCTTATTTTCATCCAAAAACCTATACAAACTTCACCATTATGTGCGTACTTTCTACAAGTTGGGCTTTAAACCAAGAGCACAAACTTTCCTCCTTCCCAAACATATTAATGTACGCATTTTTACCTTGACAATTATGTCATGTAAGATTTCACTATTGCTGAAAATTAATAAAACTTTCATAGATTTTTAGTTCAACTGAAAAATGATTACACAATGACTTTTCATCAAAATTGAGTACCGGGTCTACGAAACAATGCTTTGTAAAGCTTCTTAAAAATCCATGAGCTAAAATAATACACTTATCAATTTCCAAAATTTATGAGAAAATTGAGAAATTTTTTCTCTCTTAAACTTTCCATAAAACGGTGTGCTTATAAAATGCAACTGACAATTTTTTCGCATGCATGCAGTCCTACTTGTGACAAACCAAAACCATCATAGCCTCAGCCTCTTTTACAGAAGATTAAAGATGCATATATTTTTGCTGTAATATATTTTTTAAGTTCTAAAGGGTTTTAGTTTTGCATATTTTATATGCTTCATAGCCAACCGACATTTTTGTGTATGAAAAATAAATTAAATAAAAGAACCCACGTATTCGTGTCTCTCAGAACAGGATGCAAATATATTATCCACTTGTGGAACACAAAACTCATTAATTATGAAGAATTTGAGATTATCTCTTCGAAACGTATGAAATAAATTAATCGGTGTACTCCCCTCAAACGCTTTCATTGCAACTTGTGTTAGCCACATTCAGTTGACTAATTCCAAAAGACGTATCCAGACTTCAGATTGTGCCCTGAAAATATAACAGAATTTTGTTTGAATGCATTTTCTACTTTTTATGCAAAATTCGCAATAATAATCCTCAAATCTTAGGCATACCATATTTTGTATTTGACGGTGATTTATCCTTCAACTTAGGTAAGCAAGTTATCGAGAACCGTTTTTCTATCTGTTTTATTGTGTCGTCGAATTATTCACCTGACAAAATCATGCAAAAACACAAAATACACATATTTATTTGCATGTTATGGAGACCAAAATATTATATGCTCTATGAAAAGTATGAATACATACTATTACGGAAAGATATGTCATCTATTTGTGCATAAAGTACCGCATATTTTTGATCTAATGAGAGAGAAATTACGGCATAAAACATAAATAAAATGGCCAGTTTACTCTTTTCACACGAAATTTGCTTCATTTTAATGAATACGCTTTCTCCTATTTGCCAGTAAAAACAATAGCGAGAAGAAAAGTCTGAGGAAATGTAAGCCAGTGTAACAAAATGCATATTCATAGGTACAAAAATATTGCATGTCGTGGTCACGAAAATTCACAGCATTATTAGGAAGCGACAAGACTCAAATGCGTAGAAACTTTCATAAGACAGGTTAATGTGCACTAGAAAAAATGTACCCCCGCATCCCTAATTCACTTTCTGTTTGCAAATTTGAAATGTCATATAATGCACTGCTACGCTTATTACCCACTAGAACATTCTCGTTGCTTCAAGCTGAGCGAGAATATTTCCCCATAAATGGTATGAATCGTGACTTCGTCATTAATCTCTGCTGGCTGGTCGGAGCCTTTTTTTTACAGGAATAAGTAATTTTTGTTGTAAGAACTCCATTTAAACTTGACCTCAGAATGGATTGAGCATAAATTTTGAGGGTAGTTCAATATAACTTTTGGATATATGTGCTCTTTAAATGAGACAGTTTTCATGAAAAGTGTATCAAATTAAGCAAATGAGTAATTTCGTTTCTTTCCTGACGTTTAAATATTCGTTTGTTAGATGAGAAATATGGAGTACTTGACCATGTAAAAGCATTCCTTTCCACTCAACCATTGTTTGAAAAAATAGGAAATGAAATGATAAACTGACACTAATCTTGAAAAACGGCAACAAAGTAATAGGTAGGTTTTGAATGTTGCAAATACTTGAAATAAATTTTTACCTGACTTCCAGAAATCCCAACGTAGTAAATACTTTAGATAAATTTTTTTTTCTTAAAATAGTCACAAAAACAGATCACTCGACTCACACAGAAATATGTATTCCGTAACTATTTCGTCCCGTACATAAAATAATTTTAAATGCGGATAAGGTTAAAATTGATTGGCTTTCCGATACCAAAAAAACCAAACAACTCAAAGTATCAAAAAATCGGTTCAATAGTTGGGAAGGCTGGCAGTTTATTTCAAAAACTGAATGAACGGTCACTCTTCTGCCACAGCGACAGAAGAGTCTTCTCCAGAGGACAAGCCAAACCATTCTGACTCTTGCAAGTTTTCGTGAGGAAGCATTTCGTCCATTTCCATTCCGCTTCAGTCCTTTAGTCTTCTACAGTAGATGAAATAAAATAGAGCCGCTAAACCAACGTTTGTATACGATTTCTCATAACTTGTGCAAGCTATCGTTTGCATGTACTTTTCCAACGTAAACATATACAGATATGAAAGGGGTAAGTCGTCTGTTATTTTTTAGCTTATAGCAGAACCGTTTATTCGTTTTCTACTTTCTATGTAACTTAAATAAAATACTCACTCTGTGTAAAAGACAACCCAAAGAATGAATAAAAGCAGAAGTATTCGGATATGTACTCAGAAAATGACTTCATACTTATTATACTTGTACTGGTCATAAGCCAGCACAAAATATTAACTTTAGATCTCTCTGAATTGTGGAATAGACATAAAGTGTGAAACGATCACACATACAGGTAAATTTTGCACTAAGTTATTGAAAATCGTAGTATCGACATGCTTATAAGCATGCGTGATGCAATCATCTCATTTCAAATGTATCGTTTTGAATGCCGCTGTCAGCACTTTTGATTGCTCCTTTAAGTCTGCCTGAGATTCTTAAGCTGATTATGAAAGATGAAGTGTTATTCTCGCTTAACGAATTGCCACGGTTACTAATGACTTGTAAATTGAAGATTATTTCATCAAAAATCTATTTCTTTACCCAAAACAAAAAAATTATTGTTGCATAGATTTCCTTTAGGAAGTCTTGACGATGAATGCAGATAGGTACTACGAATTCTATGCCAATTTGAAAAAATCCCATTTTTGAAATAAGGGGGAAAAATTCCCCTTATCCAAATCTCATAGCAATTTTTTAAGGGGCAACTTTTTTGAGTGACAATATGCACATCTAAATGAAAGCATTTTTTTGTGAAGTAAGTATAACCATAAGTAAAAGTATAATCACACACAATGCAGTCACAACTACAATGACTGTTCCATGAAAGTCTGCTATTCAAGAAACTTATCCACTAGATAATAAGAGCATTTACAACAAGATTAAGATCACAACATTGAGCATGATTACAACAAAGAACTTGTAAATGTGACTGCATGACTGATTGTGTGTGATTTTATTATTTGACCAATGTGGCATGTCCGCATGTCACTTTCGACATCATCATGATTATGTTAGTCGGCATGTGTCTATTTTATATTAGTTTTAGAATGCACAAACGATTAATAAGATGTTTCTAATAATGACAAAATAATGACATTACTATCATGATTTTGTCCGAATTCGATTTACTCGATAATCTTCATGAAACAATGCTTTCATTTAGATGTGCACATTGTCACTCAAAAAAAATGCCCCTTAAAAAATTGCTATGAGATTTGGATAAGGGGAAAAATTTTCCCTTATTTCAAAAATGGGATTTTTTCAAATTGGCATAGAATTTGTTGTACCTATCTGCATTCATCGTCAAGATTTCCTTACGAGTAGCATCATTGGATCTATGGAATTTCGGATCCCAAGTATTTTTTATTACAGAAAGTCGGCGTAAACTTGTAGCATTAAGGCATGATTAAAAACTTTCAACTAAAATGACAAGTTTTTGCAATATTTTAGAAAATTTGCCCAATCAATACCTCTTTGTTCATAAGTAATCTGACTATTATCTTTGATTCAGGTATTCGAAATTAGTTGAAATTCTTGTTATTGCATTGATATACAAATTATCACGCGTACATTACGCGTACAAATTATCACACGTGTACTTACTTCACATTACTTTTGTTTTCACCCAAATCTATGCTGGACAACTGCATATTAATATGCTGTCATAATTTATAAGCTTCTTAGCAGGAAGCAGATCTTCAATCAGTATAAATTACCAAATTATAATTGTTTCGGTTTGCCCCATCTTCCTGCAGCTTTCTCTCATATTCATCTTACTCGCTATTTTCCCCACAAACGAAGGACTGGATGCTGTACACTTGCTCAGCACACTTAAGACACGTGCACCTCTGTTTTTCGATCCCACATTTTTCACTAAATCCTCAGCAAAATATATAAAAACAAGTATAAATACTCATAATGTCCAGCTCACCACAGAGCCACTCAATTACAACAACTCACTTAATCATTCTCTCATTTTAATTCCCACTTTTTGCTATTTTCCTTCAAATGATAATCCCTTGATCACGTAACGCAAAGTGCTTCATCCAGCCAAAGATGCTCAGTACATTTTGGCAATTATGTGGCGAACCAGAGCATGAAAAAAAATATACTCAGTCAATTCATTCATTTATTCTGCGGTTACTTCTCTCTACATTAAGAGATGAGAATCTGGAGAGAAAAAAGGGGAAACCAGAGAATTGATTGATGATCTTGTTGACATTTTCATTAGGGCTCTCCTCTCGCACACACTTACAACAACATCGTCAGTAGCCCAAAAAGAAGAAGAAGGACAACATGAATTTCATCTTTATACTTTCATCAGTTTCTCATCTTGACAGAGAGTCCCGAAAAAATACAACATGAATTTATCCATTCTGATAAAAATAATAAAGCAATTAATTTCTATTCTCTAATTCATCATGAACATCTCTCTCCAGCCTACTTAATTGCCGTTTCGCCTTCGCCAAAATGCTTTCAGCTTTCCTAAGGTAAAGGGTTGAAAAACATTTTTTCAGATCTCCCCACTCTAATAACTCATTTTTATATTCAGTGGTCACTCAAAAAAAAAACTCGTTCCATCCGATTCCCATAATCTTTGTTATCGATAATATCTGCCATATCTCTAGAGATCCATGTTTTATCATATAAAATTGCCTATTAAATATCTTCAACAAGCTATTATAATGCGAGCAGATCAAGTATCCCTATAAAAAAGGATGATCTATCTTTTCCGGTTCATTTAGAAAGCACACACATGAATCATCCATATAACGACCATAGCCAATCCTCCTCACATTTTTGTCGTTACACTTCATTGACCTTTCTCTCTCAAACGAACATCAACTCCATCCCTATCAAAACATGTAATAACAATGATCATTCCTTTCCCATAAATATGTCACATGCGGAGGAGAAAACCAATAACCCTTTTTTCCCGAGAACTTCCAATAAAAATTATATCTCATTCTTTTGATGATGATCATGTGATGATAATGATGATAGCGATGATTGCAAACTTGTCGAAAATGTTTGGTGATAAATGAGCATTCAGAATGCTATTTTTGCGACACAAAAATAAACGGAATTTCCTTTTTAAAAAAAATTTGGGGTAAAACAAGACATCAAATTTATGATGAAGGATTTTGCTTGGAAAACGGTTCCATTACTTTTCAATTTCTGGGTACATGTCATGTGTCAACTTTGATATTTAATAGTTTTTTATGTCGATGTCATCGATCTCTACGTGTATGTATATCTGTATTATAGGTTTATCGACACATTTTGTTGGGGTCTTTGTATGCATTTGGAAATGTACAAAATTGATCTTTTGTGTTGCTGCTCTGTGGAAAGTCAAGTCAGGGCATGTTTTTTGGGTAATGGTTGGTTTTACAGTTTTTTAAGAAGGTATAGGAAATTGAGCTGAAAAGTTAAGCTGATTTCTCTTTCTTTTGAGGAGAGAGGAGAAAAGAGTAAAGTTTAAGTAGAGTTGAAAGTTTAAGCGGATATTGTAAATAAATAAAAGGTTGGGAGAATTGAATAAAATATTTACAAGAATTTCTAAGTAGCTGCAAACACACTGGCTATGTTGTGTGGAGTTTTTAGTAGAGGTAAAGATCGGATCAAAAAGTTAAGCTGAGGGATTGCGTAAGCTGACAAGGTAAGCTTTCCATGTGTTGACCTTGTATTGGGATTGATTATGTGAGCTGTAATGGTAAATGTTTCCTTTTGATGTCAAAGTTGATTAAATGTGTTTAGCGTAATTTTCTTGGTAGCCATTAAAGAAGGTGTGGAATTCTTGGAAATTTTTCGGGTGTACAGGTCACATAAGAGATACTTAATGATAAATTTTTATGGAACTGCCCTTTAGTGAAACGTGCCACACGGTAAGATTTCCTTGTAAGTATTGACTTTTAAGTGAATTGCCGTGTTTGTTACAGCTTTTTATTCATGATGTGGGATTTGAATGGGGAGAAAAGCAAACCCTTTTTTACTCACTACATATTATCCATCCATGTCTAGGATTATATCACAATAATGTTTCAATAACGAGGGGATCAAGGATCAAAAAGCTCTACAAAAGAGATTTTGCCCCTTGCATGCACATACAAACAACTTTATTTCATACAAAAATACATACCTATAATATCTGAAATGCATGTCGTGTGGGATCACATAATATTATGGCTTTTCTTTCTCGTTCGCTGATAATGTCGACGATCGTTTCGTATCCCATAAGTGGTTTATATTATGGCTTTTTTTATATTGATGACGGTTTCATTTGTGTGTGTGCCCAAGTCCGAAAAAATGGGAAGGATTTACTTCAGCTTTCCTCTGCCCTTTTGATCTGTCAATCACCATTAAATATTACCTACTTTATAGAAAATCATTCCCCTAACTTGGAATATTTCACGAATAAATGTATGAAAATATTCGAAATGTATTTTGGCTTTAATTTAGGGATAAAAAAATTTCAGCAAATTAGCAAATGTCGAGAAGCAAAAAATAGCAATTTAAAGAATATTTTTCGAAAAAGTAATTGTGCGAAGTAATACGGCGTTATAATGTTGTGTTTTGTGAATATGATTTCACAATAATTAGATCTTTGACGCACAAGGATTGGGGACTACTTTTCCAGAACACATTTTTCCACAGACATTTTTTCCCGGTCATCCTTTCCATAGGAATTTGTCCTATGGAAAATTTGTCCTCTGGAAAATCTGTTCTATGGAAATATTGTCCTATGGAAAGGTTGTCCTATGGAAAGGATGACCGGGGAAAAAGTGTTCGTGGAAAAATGTGTTGTGGGAAGATAGTCCGGAACCCGACGCACAATCGTGTGATAGTTGATAAATACTAAATAACAATTTGAATTAGAGTGAAATCGGGTAATGGTTAATTTAATGAAAAAGCGATATAATGTCGTGCATGTTTGCAACAGATTAATAGCCATAATGGACAAAAAACAGCATTTTACATGATTGTCCATTATACCGAGCTTTCATTACTCTATTTCATTCCACTTTAACTTTCACCCAAGCTGCTAAAAATCTATACTCCTCTCCTCTCTCCACCCAAAGCTCAGCTCTTTCTCGTTTTCTGCTTTCTCCGAAGTACTCAATACTTTTCTTAGGAAAATCAAGCCAGAGATTTATAGCTGTTTAAAAAGTTTTGGCTAAAAGCGTCGTCCTCGCAAAAGTTATATTGCTTCTCTCTTTTCTCTTCTCTTTCTCCTTTCTCCCCACAAGCAAATCTCTTTCCTTTGTTGTGAGAGAAAAGCGCATGAAAAGCAAGTTTAGTTTAATACTCCGATCCGAAAAACGAGCAGTGAACTGAGCTTTTATTATAATAAATTTGTGGCGTGGCCTAGCCTGCCATAATACAAGCGTGGAACATGAGGAATGCTTTATTCCAGCTTATCTCTCTCTCTCTCTCTCTCCGCCGTTCTATTTTCGGTTGGAGAAGAAGAGAGTCCATAATCATAAATTAAGTTAAACCATTTCCGCAAATGCAGAAAAGAAAAAAAAATCTGAAAAGATCCCGTTTTTCGTATGGGTTTGTGTGAAATCATGTCGCAGCATCTCTCCCTCTCTCCACTACTCTCATGCGTAATAAGAGGGAAATGGAGACAAGACAGAGATTTTAGTGGAGGCAGAAGAGCAAGTAAAGTGAGTAAAGTAAGTAATGCAATTAGACTCCATATATACATGAAGGGCTCAGGATATTCTGCTCCTCTGCCAAATAATTTCTATGCTGCACCACAAAAGGAAACGAAAGAAAACTAACTATTCTACTCAGAGTTTGGAATAGGGATCAAGTTTTGTCCGGATAAATGGCTGGACAAAAAACGGACAGAAATATATTTGCCAAAAATGCTCTCGATGAACAGGCACCTTCCAAGATGGAAGGTCCTTCATTTTTAGGATTTTACTATATCATTCGTAACGCAGAAACGGGAGAGTCATCTAAGCAAGCTACAAATCTCAAACTGTAATTTGCACCAAGTAAAGGCGTCCAAACGTATTATGTAGTTCATAATTCAAACGTTCCTCATCTATTTTTCCCGTTTTGAAGTGAAGTATTAATTTTTATGCCATTTTTGTCCACACTTTCCAACTCTACTTTTATTTCTCGCTATTTGTGTGTTACAAAAGGGGAAAATTTATTTCTCAGTGTCCACGTCCTCTCTCTCTCTTTCTCCTCCAGTTAATCTATGTATGTATACCCCACTTAGTTTATTGTAATTGTGTAATGTTCTCCTTTTTTCTCCTTTTCCTCTTTATGTAAATAGTCGTAAAGTGCATTTATGCTATTTCTGTTGCCTGAGATCTTTCTCTATAAACTTTTATAAATATATACCCAGAATAATATCCAGAAAGAGAGTGAGAGAGAGAGAGAGCCAAATTGTTGATCCATTAAGAATGGAGAGAGAACGAGGCTCCATTCACGATTCATTGGCCATAACAAATTCGATTCGGACACGAGCACACAGAAAATTTATTCCTCCGCCTTTTATTCTCCTTTCTGCTCGCCTATTAGGCACAACCCGTGACGCCAAAAATAGAGAGAGAAGAGTCGCAATCTCTTCGGAGCAACTCTTCCCAAAATTTTCTTACTACTTTACTTCCAGCACGCCTTTCTAAATCTCTAGTATGTACTTTACTAAACTGCCAGAAAGAGTGAGAGAGAAAGAGATTCCCCATTTCTCTGTGAAAATTGTCAACATTTTTATGGTGACGATAGCTCTTTCCACTATTCACCACCGCCAATAAACTTTTCCGATTTTAAGCAAACTTTATTCTCTCCCCGAAATCTTTAAGGGATCCTTCATATGAAAACGCTAAATATTAAAGTTACAAGCTATCCTACATTACAAACGGGGCTACTTGAGAACATGTTTCCCGAACAGTCCCAAACTGAAAGAGAGAAAGTGGCAGGCAATTTGTATGTTTATTTTTCAGCAATCTCAGCAAAAACTCTCTGCTTCCCATTCATTCTGAGTTGACGACGATGGAATAAAAGGAAACCCATTTTCTCTCCGTTTTTCCCTTTTTCCCCAGCAAAATCATTTTACTCCCAAACAAATCACTCGTTTCCATCTCCTCTCCTAACTCAGACTCAATAATAGATGTAGAGCCTCATTTACACAAATTAGCCACTCTCACAGCCACATCATCAACAACACAAAATAAATGTATCAATTCCCTGGATAAAGTACTCAGAGAGAAGAGCTCTCACTTTCAAATGAAAATTCAATTTACCAAATTCTTCTTTCCCAATTTATTTTACAAATCGCACACACTTATTTACTCTCACTCTCCTTCCACAAATATCAGTATCATTTACTCCTATTATTGCACAAAATGGAGAAATATACACAATAAAACAGGCTATTAGAGAAACACGGGGTACTTAACAGGAAAAAAAGGGAGATAGCGTTCATGCAATATGTTTTCCAACTTTTTCATCAATTTATTTTTATTCGTACATGCTATATTACATATCCACATGTGAATGCTCCCTTGCATAACAATTTGTAGTAGAAAAGAGCTAAATTACCTTAATAGCCTTAATGATAAAACTCTATTTTGTTGTACATCTTCATTACCGACGACAAAGCACAAAAGTGGAATTGATAACATTACATTATGGCACTTATTTCCCTTTAAAAATGGCAGTATACAAAGTGTAATTGAATTACAGCTATTTCTCTTGTCTGGTGTACATTACTTGCCCGAAAATTCAGCTCATCATTATAGAGCACTCTTACATATAAGTGGAGAGCTGATTAATTTCGATGAATAATTGATAATGATACACGAACGATGAATACTTCTAAAATTATTTAAGTAAGGTGTAAATTAGAAGAGTGATTGTCATAATGCTTAAAAAAAGGCAGTGTTTAAAAGTTGGCTTGATGACTAAAAATCTTAACAGTGTGGGTATTTAAGTACATAGTTTATAAAAACGTTGTAAATATTTTAAAATTCATTCAGTTTTGGCATTTGTTTTTTTATGGCTCTAATCTAACTCTTTTCCAGCATCTTGTATCCGGCGGAAGTGCAGCTCTGATGTCTGCCACGTTTTCAACCTCCTTTCTCAACGCTTCCAGCTCATCCTCGTAGTTTTTCAGCCAGAGAGTTTGCCTGTTCCTGGCGTTTCTTAGGCTCTCTATTTTGCCGTCCAGGTCGGCTGCATCAAGCTCCCGTTCAACTTCCTGGATCTTCTGCTGAAGATTTTCTAAGCCATCTTCATCTATGAAAACACAATACACATAAGCAAAGATGAATAATTGGTTACAATCCAAATTCTCAGTTAGCTCCAGAGAAAGCTAGATATTAATTTTCATTTGCACGTACTGATTTGATCCAAGTTCTGGAGAGCCAGATCGATATCTCTAATTGTCGCCAGTGCCTTCTCAACCTTCTCGTATGCTTCCTTCGACACAGTTTGTGCTTCTGACGCCTTATCCAACGCTGTCTTTACTTCGGCTTCCTCCATCTCAATTTTACCCTCAACTTGTGACAATTTTGCTTGAGTATCTGCAACATCACCAGATAATCTGTTGGCTTCATCCATTGCCGTGCTTCCACGATTTTTTGTATCTTCACAGCTTGTGCGAATAGAATCCGCTTCCTTGAAAAAAGTAGAATCAAATACAGTTCAATAATTTCTCTTGAGTATATGAAAAATTGATTTCGACTCAAGTTTACTTTCCCTTGAAAATGACAGTAGACAAGGCTTTTTAACTCACTTCTGAAGCTTTCTCTGCAATTTGTTGAGCCGTTTCAGCATCATTTAGTGCCTTGGTTGCAGCCACTTTTGCTCCAGAGAGAGCTCTTTGATTTGCCCTTGTCTGATCTTCCGCTTGACGGATTAGTTGTTGGATCTCTGGAATTCGTTGTTTCTCTGCTTGCGCACTATCCCGGCTTTCATCCACATTTCGATTGAAGTCTAAACATTCAAACAACAAAATAAAAGCCAATAAATAAACAAATAGAAAACCAATAAATGTATTTACAGTAAACGGGGGAAATCTGCAGGAAAATCGAAGAAAAACCAGACACAAGGATTTCATCAGTTCATTGAGAAATTAACCGTGAAAGGAAACAAAAAGCAGAAGAAAGTGAATTCTTAAGCTGGTTTTTAAGGATTCTCAGATTCCCCCAAAACAACTTTTATAGCCCACCTTGCAGCGTATCATAAATTCTTTTCGCTTCCTGCAGCGTATTTTCACTTTGTTGCCTTGCTTCCTCAGCGCTTGCCTTTGCCTTATCCAGATCTGCCATCAGCTCATCTGCCATCTGCTGATTTTTCTTGGACGTATCATGAAGCTCTCTAGCTCTGCTCGCTTCCTCCTCCGCGTCCTTCAATAGCTGCTCCCTCTCCTTCAACAAAGTCCCCACAGACTCCTTCAGAGCTTCTGCTTCCTTTTTCGCCATTTGAGCTTGCTCCTTCACACTCTTCAAATCTAAATCTGGAAGATTCAAGCTTGTAGCGTCTTTGAACATGTTGAGAGCATTGTTGTAAGCTTCTTTCGCAGCGTCTAAAGCGTTCTGTGCTCGGAGCTCGGTGCTTCTCACTTCATTCTCAATTTCTGAAATGGAGTTTTGCATGGCCTGAGCTTCAGCGCTGGCATTTCTCTGCTGACCGAGGGATTCCCAGGCGACGTCATAAGCAGATTTTGAAGTGTTAACTGCGGCTGCGGCAATTTTCTCCATCTTTTGGGCTTCCTCCTCATGCTCCTCGGCGAGAAGACGGGCCTGACGGGCTAATTCACTCATTAGATTTCTTTGTTGGCCATGCTCATCCGATTTTTCTTTGGCCTTTTCAAGCGCTTCTTTTCCGTCGCTGTCGAGGAAGCGCTGGGCAGCTTTCAGGGCTTCATTAGCTCGTCCGAGGGAGTCTTCTGTAGTGTTTAGGTTCTGATTTGTTTCTGCCGCAGCGGCATCACATTTTTGTACTCCTTCCCTGCAAATAAATTATTAAAATACATATTTAATCAATCATCTTAAAGCTAATCAATAAAATCATATTGACGTGCTATGTACCTTATTTGTTTTGCCGTTTGGTCCAGCGCTTTCACTCTATCCTTCAACTCATTCACCTTCTCCAGTAAGCTCTTATCATCTCCTCCAATTGCTGACTTGGCGTCTGTCCACAACTGGTCCACCCTCTCCTGTACTTGCTCCAACTTTCTCTCAAAGTCCTTATCATCAATGACTGTTGGAGTATTCGCAATATCCTCTAAAAGCGTTTCCATCTCCAGCAACTTTTGACGCTGTTGGTTCACTGCCTCTTGAACAAGATTGTAGCACGCTGGACAGTCCACACAGCCTGCCTGCCTGTTATGTTTGTTTTCTTTGCACCTCTCACAAGCCCGGCCCTCTACATTTTCTCTGCATGGACATTGACCATCAGGGTCACATTGAAGACTAAGACTTCCAATAGGATCACAATCACAAGTTTTGCAGCCCTCCAAAGAAAAGCCATAGTGGTTGGGGGCACACTCGTTACACCTGGAAAACCCAGCATAAACATATTTATGAATTTTTAAAGTTTGCAACCTCTTCAAATTAGATATATTTTGGGCTGCTTCACTTCACCTCAGCCCTACAACGCCACTTCTACAGAAGCACTGTCCAGTTCTCATGTCACAGGTCGCGTTCAGACTGCCAATAGGATCACAGTCGCATTCCTTGCACCCCAGTCCACTAGCAAGGTCGTAGAATCCATCTTGGCACATATTACATTGCCGCCCAATTACATTTTCTTTGCATGGACATTCTCCAGTGGGCTGCTGGCAAACAAGGCTGCCGTCAGCAGTGGGGATAGTTCCAAGAGGATTACACTCGCAGTGCTTGCAGTCACCCTTGGGAACTGCGAGGGCGTCACCATAAAACCCGGGAAGACATTTATCACACCTTTAAAGAAGCATAAAGAATTTATTAAATTGCGAATATTCTCAACCTGTATTAAACAAATCGTAATTAATTATTTTACTCACTTTGCCCCAGCCGTATTATGAATACACTTGATACACTCTCCCGTAGTCCGATTACAATTTCCCACAGCATTCGGGTCGATATTTTCATTACAATCGCAAATCTTACACTCTGTCACAGGTCCCACGCTCCCATTTGGATCTCCGAAATAGCCATCCCCACAAAATTCACACTGAGGTCCTGCATATCCAGTTGGACATTCAAGACAAACTATTGTCTTATCTTGTAGCTGGATACATGCTCCTTGATTTGGACATGGACAGGGAC